>JALKBU010000242.1:0-56549 GCA_023091735.1 Trichomonas tenax
CTGCAGGAAGACAGAAGAATCCGAGATGGATAAGTAAGCGTATGAGAGAAGCAGAGGAAGAAAAGAAGAAGCAGGAAGAAGAAAAGAAATCAGAATAACCACTAAAATTATTTTTCAAATTTCTTACTTCATAAATCCTTTCGCTTTCTTTTCTTAGTTAGTTAGTTAGTCATAAATTATTTTTAAAAAACTGAATAAATTTCTCTCATAACCACTAAAATTATTTTTCAAATTTCTTACTTCATAAATCCTTTCGCTTTCTTTTCTTAGTTAGTTAGTTAGTCATAAATTATTTTCAAAACTGAATACATTTTATAAAGTCAGGAATTCCAAAATCAAAATTAACGTTAGTTTTGTAAGTAATTTCAAAATTTTATTTTCTATATGGGGGGACCTAACTTGTAAAACTATTTTTGTCGTAAATATTAGTATTAATAAATTACTCGTTTTGTAATTTGTGATTTCAGTAATTTTATAAAAAGATGTTCGCAGAAGCCACGGCGCAGTCGTGGATTATGCGAACATCTAATTACTAACTGAAAGTCTAAAAAGAATGAAAAAGATGATGAAGGAATAACGGAGAAAAAACCCGTTAAACCTAAACGTAAGTGTACAGAAAAACAATTAGCAGCACTTGCTGCAGGAAGACAGAAGAATCCGAGATGGATTGCCAAAAGAATGAAGGAAGAAGAAGAAAAGAAGAAGCAGGAAGAGAAGAAATCAGAATAACCACTAAAATTATTTTTCAAAAACTGAACTCATAAATTCCTTGCCCTTCGGGCTTGGGCGTAGCCCTTCGCTTTCTTTTCTCAGTTAGTTAGTTAGTTTGTCATAAATTATTTCAATCAAATTTTAAGTAAATGAGCACAATATTCAAACATCAACTTATAAATTAACCCAAAACATCAAATTTTAAGTAAATGAGCCCAATATTCAAACATCAACTTATAAATTAGCGTAAAACATCAAATATTAAACGTAAACACTCAAGAATAAATTTTAAATTTTCGAAGTCATAAATTCCTTGCTTTTCGGGCTTGGGCGTAGCCCTTCGCTATCTTTTTTTAGTTAGTTAGTTAGTCATAAATTATTTTTAAAACTGAATACATTTTATAAAGTCAGGAATTCCAAAATAAAATTAACGTTAGTTTTGTAAGTAATTCAAAATTTTATTTTCTATATAGGGGGGACCCTAACTTGTAAAACTAATTCTGTCGTAAATATATTTAAATAGATGTTCGTGGAAGCCACGGCGCAGTCGTGGATTACGCGAACATCTAATTACTAACTCACTATTATAGCGTTCACTCGCTTATTTTTGCTAGAGTTCCCCTATAAAAATCAAAAAATAGAAAAGAAAAAATATGCTATCCACGCAAGTCAAACGGCATTCCTTTGCCCATGCATCGAGCAAACCTAAAGTTATGCTACCTCAAGTTCACATAATATTTGCTCATTGGTAACATTACATATCAAATTTTCGACTTTACATGACAAATATCAGATAATTCGTGTCGAAAATAGTGACTTTCGTTATTTTACATGTCAAAATTCGCTGAAATCTCATGGAGGCATGGAGATCCTCAAGTTAAATAGACAAGCAAATGCTATAAACATACTCAGCACCCCTGAAAAGCACGTAAATGTCTTCTCAGTTTGGCTTGATAGGGGGCTTACTCGTTAAAAATCGCAAAACTCAAAAAAGTCAATGGGAAAAAAATTCAACCCTCACCATAAAAAAAGTATTCATGATATCCTTTTGTTATATAAACTATTAATTCAAATTGATTTAGCTTCTCCTGTTATGATATTTCTCATTCTTAAATTTCAAAATACACATATCGAAATTAAAGATTGAAATCGCGATATATAATTTCAATCGAAAATTAAATGTCTTCAATCATAGCATCAATTTCATTGCTCGCGCAGATTCAAATATTATTGATTTCAATGTGTATTTTGTGTTTCGAAGCAAACCTAAAGATACTTAATTTCAATCCAAAATCAAATGTTTTTATTCATACCATCATTTTTGCCACTCATGCAGATTCAAACTTTATTGATTTCAATGTTTGTTTTGCGTTTCTAGTGGAAATTTGAAGATACTTAATTTCAATCTATAATCTAGTGTATTCAATAATAGCATTAACTTTGCAGCTCATGCAGATTCAAACCATAGAGATATCAATCTTTAAATGTGTTTCAATTCTAAATTTGAAGATAACCATCCATAAAACATGAGAAATTCCACTAACTGTCACTAACCCTTGAAATGAACTTTCTCAGAATCATTACCAAAAGACCACAACATAAGGTGAGAAAAAAATCTTCTATCGAATAAAAAAAACTGACAGCTTTTCCAAAATTAAGCGATAAATAAGCTGAACACAAAGAGGTGATGCTATATTTTCGGATAAAAAGGTTCATTATTTTTTAATGTCAAAAGGAAATTTTCACACATGTTTAGAGAATATTTCTGCGAAATACGACGCTCTCGTTAAAGAAAACGCGGATCTTCGTGCAGAAATCGCTCTCTTCAGGGCCCAACTCCTTTCACAGACCTCAAATCAAAATCAGAGACAAAGAAAAACATCTTCGGAAATAGAAAAGCTTAACCCCGCAAGGAAATCATCGTCGTCGTTCTGGCAAACTAAGCTGAAACTCAAATCGGAATGGAAATCTATTCCAATCGATTTTTCGGACTCTTTGCTTTGTGTTCATGTCGGAAAAGATGGAAATATAGCATTTGGATCGGTTGATTCAAGTATTTACGTTTACTCCATGCAAGAAAATCGCTTAATTACGAAAGTTTTAGGTCATAAAGGCGCAATTAACGAAATTGTCTCACATCCTAATACAGGACTATACGCTTCATGTTCTGGAGACTGTGAAATCAATATCTGGTCTCCAAAACAAAGGCAATCGATTAATGATGGAATTATGCTTCCAGGAACAACATTGTCCAATCATAGCAGTCCCGTTATTGGCGCATCGTGGTTGAATGCTGATGGACACCTCGTAAGTGGTGCGCATGATGGTTCTCTCTTATTTTGGGATGTTTTACAATCTAAAACAAGCTATAGATCTGAGAACGTCAAAGCACCTATAAACTGCATTGACTATAACTCAGTGTGTGAGTCACCGGTGGCCGCTGGATCCTCCACAGGTGACATTTATCTGATCGATCCGAAATCTCAAGACTCAAACATCGTGATTAATCACGGAAAGTGCATTGTCACGCAAGTTAAGTATACAACGTTATCGAATGGAACACAATACCTCATATCTGGAGGCTCAGACGAAAAGATTTTAACTTGGGACATGAGAGCTCCGAATATTCCATATGACTCAGTTGACATCGATAGAGTTCCGACTAAGTTCGGTATTTTCGGTAATGATGTTATCATTCCGTGCGAAATTGGCAGAGTTAGAATATTAAATTTGACAAACAACCAAATATCGATTATAGAGTCAAATCCATTCTCTTATGCTATATCCGAAGCTCAGATGATTGACAATAAAACAATTGTCGCTGCATCATGGGATGGAGCTGCAGCAATTGGAAAACTCGTATGAAAATGTAATAAAGAATTTTGTTTGTTGTTTTTTCCTAAATATATAATGATCATCAAAAGAGCACAACTACACAATGATTAATAAGGCATTGAACTACCTAGAATAGTTTTATTTATTAATGTGTTGTTCTTCAAATCACTTAATTCCGATTTAAATTTGAACTGTTTTCTATTATTTTGTTTCAGAATCATTTCTCATGGGAAAACCTTCAACAGCCCTAATATATCTTAAAACGTTCTTAATATTTATTTGTAACACATATAACACAATGTGAATCTTATAAAATGATATTTTCTAGAATATGTTTATGTTGGTTCATTAAACAAAAACACACAGAATAGTACTATGATTTTTTTTTTTTTTTTTTTTTTTTTGAGATTATGAAATAAATAACATAAGTGTATTGCACTTGGGCATTCCTTGAAATATGACCGATAATGCTGACATCTTCATCATCGTGATAAGAGACGAAATCTTCTGGCTCACCACCTACCGTGATTGCGTTACCAAGCATCTCTAGCTTGTTAATAGCGAGGTGGATATTCTGGGCAATGCTCGTTTTGAATAACTTTGATATACCTCGCTGTATATTCCTTATCAAGTTTGTACGTCTTCTCATTGCAGCGGCGCATCTCGTTGTCCTTGGAAATGCGATGGATTTCAGTTCAAGTAACATTATCATCTGAAATAAGGAGTGACCAGCTGTAAAGGCAGCATTTGATGCAGGAACCGTATTCCTCGCAGCAGCAGACTGTGTAACAGCATCCACATCGAATAAAGTAATCATTAAATTTCATTTGGCGATTTTTAAGTGATACAACGATCCATGGACGCTCATTGTATGTTCTTCCGCGGTTTGAGCACTAGTCGTACTTCTTATCAACGGGATCTAAAGCAAATTCTGGTTTCATCATTGTTTTAGAACCATTTATCTCTTGGTAGGACGATCCACTGACTTCGTACTGTATTATATTATCGTAATACGCTTTCCTGAAGATGCCATCGACATCTGTACTCGAAGAAAGAGCGAAAAAGAAAAACATGGAAAACGACATGCTTCATTTTCACTTAAAGTTTCACACTTTTATTTGATTTTGAAATATAATATCTCTTTGTTATATGATAAAACAACCATTTATCAAAAATATTTATACATCCATTATTTAATTTTATAAAAATTATTGAAGAAAATTATATTTTTTATAATCTGATCAAAAAAAATAGATTTTTGAAAATTTATGAATGTTAAAATCAGTTGAAATTCTTGAGTAGTAGCAATATACAGGCCAATGCGAACGTATTTGCGAAGATTATTTGAAAAAATACTGATTTTAGGAGCATATTCTACGAGATAACTAATGATGTTTGGATGAAGTTCACTAACGATAAACACAATGTCGGAGCTTTGCAATTAGAACATTGTACTAAGGCCTGGTAATTTCGTATTGTTATGAGCAAAAATTTTTAATGATATAAACATGTTTACTCGATACAAATATTTAAATTCTATGATGCCTATTTGTTTTGCGGCGAAATATAGGCTTAATTATAGATATTATGGGCAAGATATTGAGCGCCAAGGATATTGAAGTTGAACTCCTTTGTCTGGTTGTAGATTCTGATGCCATTCATCCAGTTTGGTCTGCTGAATCTACGGAACTCAAGAAGAAGGTCATCTTGGATCGAATTGAAATACCAATTGTTTCTCTGATGGTTGTCATGTGAAATGAGGACAGAATCACACTGAAGTGTTGGGGCAAGAAGTTTTGCAGCACGAATCAAATATTTAAAATGATCACTCAAAGCAATGCGTGCTGTTTCATTTCCTTTCCTTGCACGTTCGATGATATCGTTGGCATCAATTTCGTCAATAGGAATCTTGTAGTCATTGTGGTTGAAATAGTGATATTGATACAACAATCTCAATCCGCGGTAGCTGACGATATCTTCAAATTCTGGACTGCTCCTATCATTGTATAGATGATGAGAAATGTACTTAATAAGTTCGTCTTCGATTTTCAAAATTGATGGAACGTGCAAATGTCCGAGTTCAGTTGATTGGATGTAAGGATTGGTTAATAGAGGATCCTTGATGATAAGTGCAACTCCGAATCCAGATCCAACAGAAAAAACTGCAGTTCTGGATTTTGATATCAGTGGACCGCGTGTTGACTGCTTCAACCATATCTGCTGGAACTTATCACTCAATTTTCCGTCGTAGTCAGCGCTAAGAATTCCGTAAGTGTGAGCATAGAGATCATTGACGAAATGAGTGTTATTTGAAGGGAATAAACGTCTTGGAAGTTGACCAGCAGATACCGTTCTATTTTCTGGCTTTCCTGGCCAGTTCGTAAGCGTCCCACTTTCATCATTAACGACCGGACCCGCAATAGATACAACAGATCCTTTGCAAACAGAACCGGTAAATTGATTATTGATCTCAGCGGAGACATGATGAAACACAGATAGGAGTTCAGTGGTAGTCTTCACTTTGAAATTAGGAAGATCAACATTATTATCCTTATCTTGCACATCACTGATTCTCATATTCAGCCCAAAGCCTCCAACATCGCAGGATACAAAGTATTTGAGGCCACCGGATATTGGTTTTCTAAGCTTGCTCAGTATTTCAAGCGACATTAAATAATAATGAAAATTTTTAATTCAATGGTTTATCAAAAGGTGACATCAAATAGAAGGTGTGGCACTCTGAATTTGATTTTATCCAAATGATAATTTATATGAAATATCCGGAAATATTAAAGATTATATAATGGTGCTATTTATGGCGGTAGATGTATAACCAGAGATAATTTCAGATATAAAATCAAAGATAAACTTAACGATTTTGATGCGTGTAGTTTATATCCATCAGCTATGGCCAGAATATTTGAAGTTGAAGGTATACATAAATTCCAGATGAACAAGAACATGTTAGAGAACGTGGTTATACACCATATTCTCAAGATTTATATAATTCACTTATTAATTTAATTCTTAATCATAAAATGGAATTACAAAGAGTTCCTATCGCATCATCTATGGCAACTGCTCAACCATGGGCTGAAAAAAGGACTGGAGAGCCAGATTACATGATATAAATAATGATGGTATTAAAGATGTTATTGTTTATGATAAAAATGATAAACCAATTATTATGAATGGATATAAGTTAAAACCTTCTGAATATTGTGTTTATAGCGAATATTATTCGAAGAATCAAACTGTAGCAGATCGTAAGAAACAATCTCTAAGAGCATATAAGGAATCGTTATTCACAAAAACTAAAGATCCAAACAATCCAAATCCATGGACAAATTCAATATATACACCTAATGAAGTTGTTAATAGAATTGAAAAGGCTGGTTACTCAGTTAACTTTAAACCAAAGTCTAAATATAGCGTGTTTAGCGTATTTTGTAAACTTATTGCACCTAATGTTAAGGCTTATTGGTCATATGTTGATCCAAAAGATCCAACTGATAGATTAGGTATTAAATACTTATTCGGTGATAATGCTGGAGAAAATTCTCAAAAGCTTTATAATAAGCTTGTTTCTCCAATGTCCGTTTACAGGGCTTTGTAAACATTAACGATAGAAAGGGTCTTATTCTTTACAGTTATCAGAACAGCAGGTTTCAACGGAACATATAACGATTTCAAAGATAAAATTAAAGAGAATCCTGATTTAATATGGGATTTTATGTTTGGAAATGTTTTAACTGATGATAAAGAGAATCTCAGAGACGACAGATTTAATATTGGTGTTGTAAAATCATGTTTATCTAGTGATCCTAATAATGCGTTTCAAGATTATAATGAAAATATAACTTATTGGCTAATTGGTAAAGAAAATGTTGAAGACAAAGGATTCTTAGAAACAATGGAAAATGATGCTTCAGCTAGAGATTTTTTGGATGCTTTAAGTGATAAGAATCATGTAAATCATATATATGCTATTGATTTTAGTGAAAAAATTAAAAAGAGAGCCAGGAAGTTTACTTTAAAGTTATATTGAAGCGACTTTTCACTAAAGAACAATATGATAAGTTTAGCGTAGTTTTTGATACTAGAGAGAATGGCAAGATTCTAAATCCATTTGAAAACGTTGCTTTCAATGAAGAAGGTAAACCTATTAGAAGAAAATACACAACAGTCACATCACCAACAAAACCAGAAAAGGCACCAACCAATAATTCTAATGAACCAAATCCAGACGATTTGGAAAGTTTGCTTAACTGATTACAAAAATAATTAAAAAACATAATTATGATTTTTTATTTTTATTAAAATGTTAGCAAAAATAATTAATGAAATTAATACAGTGAAAGAATCTTCGGTGACTAAAACACAAATCGTTAATGAAATTATTAACAACGGATAAATTGTTGAAGAAATTAAAGAACATGTTGTCGATAAAGTTAAAGAAAAGGATGCTGATGGTACATTACCAAATATATTATCAGATAATTTTACAACTAAAAGTTATGTAGATGATGAAATAAGTAATGTTAGAAATAGTATACGAAGAAATAATGATGAAACAATGAAATTAAGATTTTTCAATAGTATTAACTTTAAAACAGATGTTTTATCATTGGCTGGAAAAGTTGGACAAAACAATAATATGGAATGGAATGATGGTTATACTATTAGTGAAATAATATTATAGTCTACTTATAAAGGCTCAGATACACAATTTTCTAATTGTAATACCGAATATTGGTATTTTCTAGTAGAAACAATTCATCATAATATTATTAATTATACCAGAAAGTTATTTGTTGCGCAACCTGAAGAACAATTTAATGAAAATATTGATTTAATATAAGTTTCAATTAACTACAGCTGATAATAAATTATTTATTCGTCCAGTATATAATACTTTTCCATCAAATACTATGCTAGATTTTTATGTATATGCTATTGGAAATTCTGATATAAAAATTATAATCTTATATTTAATGATACAATGTTAACAATTAACCCAGAAATTAAAAATAAAAAATTACGTGAAATTAAAAAATTTACTAATAATGGAATAACTACATAATAATTAAGTTGGATTAATCGTTATCCCAATTTTCTCCGCTATTATTTTTATAGCATCATAATGGTTTAACAATATCGTATAAATTTCTGAATTTTTTCATTTATTTTTTTCTTCTGTAATTTGATTGTTAGCTATTTCCTGTTGTAATTGTAAGATATTGAATGTTGGAAGTCCCGACATAAAATTTATTAGAAAATAAACGCAAATAATATTCGCAGTTAAACATTAAATATTTTTAAATGTACCCTCTAATAAATTAGTAAAAATCTGGCCAAATGAAATATTTGCAATTTTTCGAAATATTAAAATATATTCGGAATAATGAAAATCGCTCTGGGAATATGTCCGACATAGCTTCTACATCTCAATGTCAACAAAGTCGGACTTCAATCCAACTTTTGTTATGAATGATTCATAATGTCCACACTACCAAAATAACTTCGTGATTATACATTATTCAGTGTACTCAGATGGAACACGCAATAAAACGGTAAAAAAATTATTTTTAACGTGTGAGTCGAAAATGGAATAATTATTCGTATGAAGAACCCCAAGCTATGCTGTTTCCATCGTGTTTGGAGTTCAACTGTTAATTTTTTCATGTTTTCATATTTATTGTTTGCGCGAACTTGTTCGAGATCGCTGGATAAAGAATTCTCACTGAATGTGACTCTTCCTAAACTCAATGTTACAGTGAAACTTGATCCAAAAACTCGTTCTGCTGCAATTCAATACGTTTTTCCCAGCTTATTAACAGACACAGTAGTTCCTTCTTTATTCAAATACAACAAAACTACGTATAAAACCAGAATCATCTCAAGTTATGCTTTTACAAACAGTACATTCAAAAAAGTTAAATTACCTGATTCACTTCGCGCTATAGATTCCTATGCATTTGCGAATTCATCTATTGAAAGTATATCCATACCGGGAGCAGTAACAATTTTTAACGAATATGTTTTTGCAAATTGTTCGAATCTGAAATTTGCAAATATTTCATCATTACCATTAATAGACATACCAAATGGTACTTTCTTAAATTGCTCCAATCTCGAAAATGTCGTTTTACCACCCCAAATAGAAGGAATTGGAAAATTTGTTTTTGAATCAACAGCAATTTCCGATTCATTTGAATTCCCTGCAAACATTACAATAATTATGGAACGTGCTTTCTATAACTGCTCGAAATTCACAAACATAAATATTTCCCATACCAAATTAACGACTGTAGAATCATTTGCATTTGCAGAATGCCAGAATTTACAGAACCTTACACTCCCTCCATGTACGGAGCATATTTTCAGCTATATTTTTGAAAACACAAAATTAGAGACATTTACTGTTCCTGAAGGTATTCTTTATCTCGGAAAATGTGCTCTGACAAATACAAAACTCAGTGTTATCCAATCTAACTCTCCAATGTTCTTAGTTATCGATAATGTTCTTGCATATTTAGATCCACACAAGCCAGAAGGAAACGAGTTGATTTTCTTCCCTCCAAATGAGTCCCGCGACACATTTAGAATACATAAGTCAACATATGCTGTTGGAAAATATGCCTTTGCAAAAACTAATGTTAGAAAGGTACAAATACAACTTTCAGTTGTTGTTATCCACAAGTACGCTTTCTACATGAGTAATGTTGAGCATATCACATTTCTACCTTCTAAAAATAACAATACTCTGCAAAAGATTGAAGATTCGATCTTCTTCGGCTGTGCAAAAATGAACTGGATCAATATGACAATACTTCCAACTAACATAATTCCTAAGAGATTCTTCTATGGCTGTGAAAGTTTGAAGCAAATCATATTACCAGAAAACACAAAAGTTGTTGGTGAAGAAGCCTTCTCTTACACGTCAATCAGCGCTATGTTCATTCCAAAGGATGTTTACTTAATTAAATACGGAGCTTTCGCTCATTGCACAAAATTAGCGAATTTCGAAGTTTGTAAATTGAACAAAATCTTTGTTGTCAAGGATGGAATTTTGTTCGATAAGTTCAACCACACGCTTGTAATGTACCCTCCTGCATTCAAAAACAAATCATATTCGATTCCAAAGTCAATAATTAAGCTTGATCCGTGCAGCTTCTCTCATTCACAGCTCCAGACTCTCAAAATTGCACATTCAGTCAATAAAATAGGGTCCCGCGCTTTCGAATTTTCGGGATTCACAGAAATATTGATTCCATTCTCAATATATTCGCTGGGATCTTCGGCCTTCTCAAACTGCGCGAGTTTGAAGTCTGTGACTATGGAAAACGTTTCAATAACAATTCTTCAAGAAAACTTATTTGAAAATTGTACGGCATTGAAGTCCGTAGTTCTTCCAAGTGCTATGACTCAGTTCAAAGAAAACATTTTCCTCAACTGCAAACAACTCTCTTCAGTTTCTTACTTTGGAATTAATCATATCAGCGGAGAAAACTTGTTTAGCGAGGGAGTGACTGTATTCGTTAAGGACGATTACCCACCGAACCTATTTTTGGGCCAAAAAGTCCAAGTTACTGACAAAAAAGAACACATTTTTTAAATATATTTTGTTTGTTATTTATTTCGATCATTTTAGTGATGATATTAAAATTTACGATATGCTTAACACCTCGATGCAGTTTTATCATATGTTTACCAACAAGAAAAAAAAGAAACTAAAACCATATTCGATTTGGAGCCATTTTGCTGTTTAGGGACAGTTTTGGGTCTACTGAGGAACGGTGTTTCTATATAAAATGGTTTAAGAGTAACATTAGATATAATTTTGTAATAACTCGTGTTTAGAGCCCTGCGAGCTAAAATTTAATCATTTCTCGTATAAAATAACATTTTATCATCTATAAATCAAACAATCCACAAAATATCGATATATTGGAATTCAAAGGATCAGGAATATTTGCAGCGACCTCTCTAGCGAGTGCTTTGTCATCCAGATCAGAGTTTTCCGGGATCGCTCGCTGTGATTCCCATATGTACCCGTTTTCTAATTTATTAATGCTTGAAAGCAATGTTTCGGGGTTTCTCTGCATATTCATCTCGAACCTGAGGTAGTAAATGATTCCATCGCCCCAGGTTGGATATAGCTCGAGAATTCGAGTAAAGGTTCGAATCGCATCGTCAACCTTCGAAGCTCTCCAATATTCGAGAGCTCTCACTAAAAGTACTTCAGGAGCCTCTCCTACAGCGCTGATTGCGACATTCGTCATTGTTAAGCGCTTCTCTTGCTTCCTGAGCTCGATAGAACGTGCCCAGCAAACACCAGGACGCTTGACAACATTTTTAGCTTTCTCGAGGATTCTCTTCTTGTAAGCTTTCTTTTCTTCGAACTCTGTTGCATACATCCATAGTGATTCATCAGCTGGACAGAGGTCACACGCGCGCTCGAATATAGCTCTAATTCTTGCTGGCTCTACGCCTCTTCTCTTGCAAGCACGAGCGAACTCGATATGAACGATCGAACTTCTTGGGCATTTCTCTGATGCTGCTTGAAGAGTATTGATCCTCGTGTTCTCGTCCTGCTGCATGTTTGCCAAAGCGAGCCACAGCATTGGCTCTTGTGGGAATATTCCTACACCCATCTTAAGCATTGCTGGAGTCACTGACTTTGGAGTACCAATCTTTGTTGCTAATGTGAACAACTTCGATGATGATATTTCTCCTGAAAAAGAAAACGCGAATTTGGCTGCTTCATCTCTGTCTCTTGATGCCATTCTTTCTGTTATAGCAATAGCGAGCTTCTCTGATTTCGGAGATTTCGAGAAAACTTTGTGCAAAATATCAAGCGACTTTTCATCATCCAAGAATTTGGAGATCTCAACAATTGCATCTTCATCGCCGTCTTTGATATAACTAAATGCATAATCAACAGCAGCATCCAAGTTTTGCAATGTTCGCTCAAACTCAAGGAATGGAGTCCATCCATTTCCACTTTCAGCGTTCTTTCTCAACAGAGATTCGCAAACTGCACTGCAATTATTTCTTCTCGCTTCATTCGCTCTCTGAACAAGATCTCCATCTAATTCGGAGTTCCTGATAATCAGTGATGCAACACCGTGTGCTTCCTTGGTTTCGCACTCCATAGCAACCGTGATCCAATCTCTATCAATTGGTTGATGAACTAATTTGTTGACTGTGTCGGTGTAATCTAATTCAAACTTTTCTTCAGCGATGGCTTGTTGGACAATAATATTTGTCATATCTTCTTCAGTTGATTCTGGAATATTTGATGCAAAGAATTGGACATCTTCTGCAGTTTTACATGCATCAAAACCAGAAATCAGCAAGTTTTTCTTGTTTCGAGCAACAGTAATTCCTGCCTTCAAAACTTCGACTTTCTGATCTTCATCGCAATCAGCAGCAGCCAACCACAACATTGCTGACTCTGGGCAGTTTTGTAAAGCACGTTCTAATACAGTAATCTTTGATAAATCGCTATTTTGTATAGATGCAAGTTGAAGCCAAACTTTTGGATTTTCTTTGTGATTTGATTGCAAAGCAGCCTCCAAAATAGCCTCACTGTCTTCGATGGATAGTCTCGAAGCCTCAAGAACAAGATCTTCGCTGTCTGGATTTGCTGATAATCCATCAAGAGCAACTTTTGCCGCCTTTTCATATCTTCCTCTTTTCTCTTCGATTCTTGCTCTCGTGATCCACGCCATTGGGTCATTTTTGTTGTAATGTGTCATCTGTCGATATAATTGCGCCGCGTGATCCAAATCGTCGTATTGCTGTATTCTATTTGATGTTTCGATATCAATTGCTTGCAAATACTTCGAAGTATCGATTTTGTTTGTCTGTTTTGAAACTTTAGACAGCTGAGCGTTCAGCACAGAGTTTTTTGCACGACTGACAGTCATCATTGCCTTATTTGCTTCTAATTCAGCATCATTTAATTGATCTTGAATTCTGTTTTCTTTAGACAGCGTAGAATCAGAAAAGTCACCAGTAATCATTCTACCTGAAGCGTATGTCAAAAGTTCCCATTTTGGTCGATAATTTTTAATTTGACCTCTTTCTGGAATATTTTCCCACTGATTTGGAGTTATTGTCTTCAACTCTCTCGTTAAGTCCACGAATTGATCGCGTGTTTCGTCGAAAACTGTTTTTTCTTTTTCTTTATCAATTTTCTTCTTCATTTTGTTCCTGTTGGATATCAGCAAGTCCATGCTGCTGTAGAAGTCGTCAGCGTCATTATCTGCTTTTTCGATTTCTTTGGCTTTTTTCGTTGACATATCCGCAGATAAAGATTTTTCGTCCATGATATCGACAACAGCGTTTTCGATCAGCGAAATAAATCCTGTTGCGCCACGTCCGAGACCGGGAACGTATCCAGGAGGCGCTGGACCCCATGGAAAAGGATAATCACTCATTTTGACTTTAAAAAATGAATATTTTAACATCAAAAAGTCGATTTTAAATACAATTTTTAGTTTTTTTATATTCATGAAGTCTTTTTTTAGGAAATTAGAATTTCGAAAAATACTATTAAAAAATTAGAAACGACCTTTATGAACTCTATTCTGGAAAGTAATTATAACTGATCTGCTGGAGCCTCGTCCATGTTGAAGACGTCTGGGTGCCAATCGAATTCAGCGCCGTCTGGGCAAGCTGCGATGGCCTCGTCGAGCAATTTGCGGAAGCCCTCGTAGTCTGGCTTTGTGACGTAGTGCATGTTGATTATCTGTCTGTTGATTTCTTCGATTTGAGGGACCATTTCGATGAGTGGAGCAACATCGTACTTGGCCTTGATGTTGAGGACCTCCTGTGGGTTCTTGTTGTCCTTCCATGGGAGATTGTCTGTGAGAAGGTCAGCAAGGACGTAGAACCATGAGAACATATCATCACGGCGTGCCAAGTCACGTCTCATGTGTGTGTTTGGTGAAGCGTAGAGCAATGAACCGAAGAAACCGCAGTGTGGCTTTGGTGGCAAGTGCATCTTCGCTCTCTCGTCGTAATAGACCTTGGAGAGGCCGTAGTCGATCAATGCGATCGGTGCCTCGCGTGAGTGACGAAGGAGGATGTTTCCTGGCTTGATATCACGGTGGATGAAAGAAAGCTCGTGAACGGCTTCGATAGCATAGAGCATATACTTGGCCATTGTGAGAGCGCACTTCTTAGAGAGCTTCTTTGCAGGAAGATCGTGGATAACACGCTCGAGAGAAGGACCGAGGTATTCCATCGCCATCCATGTGTATTCAGCATCAGAGCCGGAGCCGTAGAACTTTGGGATGTATTTCTGGTCCTTTGCTTTGGAAAGGAACTGGATATCTGTATTCAAGACCTTCTTCGCTGACTTCTTTGGCTCGATCTTGATGGCAACGGGCGTGTTGTCTGTCTGGTTCTTGCCGAGATAGATCTCGCCGAAGCTTCCTTGTCCGATTTTCTTGACGGCAACAAAATCTCCAAAAAAGCGGCCTTCCATTTTATAAAAGTGTCGTTCGCGGCACATTTTGGGTTTGAATCAAAAATAATCGTTGTGGTAATGTGGTTGGTGAAAATAGTTGTTAATTTTGAAGAAATCTTTGAGGCATAGCTTCCCCTATCCCTGCTGGTGCTATGTTTGTAATTCTTATGTTCTAATTTCCCCTGGATTTGTCGTTCTGACATTTTACGTTTGACAAAGCTTGCCATCATTTGGTATAAACATGCAATGTAATGATTCTTTAGA
The DNA here is from genome assembly GCA_023091735.1 of Trichomonas tenax. Classification (NCBI taxonomy): domain Eukaryota; phylum Parabasalia; order Trichomonadida; family Trichomonadidae; genus Trichomonas; species Trichomonas tenax. The sequence goes on from JALKBU010000242.1 coordinate 15,293, forward strand.
TGCGAATGAATCACATATTGAATGGGAATTTAAAGTGCCAAATAGAAGCTCTTCAGGCCCTCTAACTATTAAAGATTTTCTATTGAACATAGGAAGTCCAAACTGAGGTAAATCTGTGTGATTCAAGTATAACCCAGCATTCTTTGTGGTTTGCTTTAGCGTATTATGAAAACAATTATAGCTTTCTTTAACAGATTAATTTTGTCATAATGCATTGAAGTTGACATTAATGCATAAATATTTGGTACTTTTAAATTAAAAATAATGCCATGAGACCATTATTGAAAGGATGAACACCAATTGTTTTTGCTGCAAGATATATCTTCGGTACTAACACTCTAAATATTGATTGAGAATTTATGTACAAACAATAAGAGTGAGAGAACTCTGAGTAATAGACTGATATTGAAAACCTAGTTGGCATTTACGATCTAATAGATATTTTAATATTGCAAAAGATCATATCACATTTATGAGTTATTCTTAGCAGACGTGATGATTTTAAAGCTAATACAGCATAAATATAACAAAAATATGAGATTTCTTCATTAATTTTGATAAGCCATTTGCATATGTTCAACAGCCCATCATTCGCAATTTAATTGCATTAAATGACTATGCCTTGATTTAGAAAGGAAAAAGCAATAATGATCAAAGTTATGCATTATTAACATCGAACAAATATACTAAATATTAATACATTTATATGTTTTGCTTTTGATTGCAAATATGATTTGCAAATTCAAGAATTTGATAACATGGTGATGTTCAAAAGTGATTGATTTATTCAGTATATTAAAGATATGAAATTATATATTGACATCACAAAGATCTTCAGATGAGATCGATTAGATAATTAAACGAAATTGATTAATTCCATAGCTTTGTGATGGAGAATTAAATATTCCAATTGATAGTTGATTGTATTCTCTTCAATATGTGATCAATCGCAAATTCAATATAACATCTCAATCTTTGATGTGGGAATTTTCTCAATCACAAGATTAAGTGGATGGCTTTCATCACTCGATTCACAATATAGAAAACTTTCATTAATCCATGTTGTCACTCTATTTTGGGATAATGCTATGGAATTATGATTTAAAATGAAGCACATTGAGATAGCAATGATTTTTTATATAACGTAATCAAATGTTTTAAATCCCATGTGATATATTTCGGCAAAAATAAAGTGAAAGCAAATAGCAATCTTCAAGAAGAATACATCTTAGTAAAAAGTCACCCTATTATAGACGTTTGAAAGCCTATTTCACAAATTATTGACAACAAATTAATGATGTGCTTTGTTGTTTCATCGAGCATCAACAACAGTATAATTTTCTTCTTTAGCAGCAATAACATAAGCTCATGACTGATTGAAGCTAAAGAAAATTGATTCTCACGAGAGTTCGTTAATAAGGTTTATATAAATTATCCAACATTTTTTTAAATGACAAAGATTGTTTATAAGCGCACTCAGAGATCTCAGGAAACGAATGCTCCAGTAATCAACTCCTCTACTTATCGCCGCAATGAAGAGCAGATAGTAACGCAAGAAAATGCAGTTACTGAAGAGGAAAATCACCAAAACGAAACAACACCACTACAAATCGGTCAGACCACAAATAAATTCAAATCGAAAGACATTAAGGAAATGGAGATTCATCCAAACATATTTTTACCGGAACATATTATAAATTCTGTAATTTGTTCTGAGCTTATTCATACTTTTGATCCAATATCACAATTGTCATTGATTTATTATTTCAAACAGTTCGGAATGAACGAAAATGGATTTCCAACAATGATTTTATCAAATATCAACAATATATTGAAGCTCGTTGGTGGATATTTTAGCGAGAACATAGTATTTGTTCAAGAACGTGATTTTGGACAAGTTTTTGAAATTGGTCCAAAATATATTTTATACAAAACAAAACTCAATGCCTTTCCAGCAGTACTCAGCCCATCTTTTCCATATAACCCCACTGAAAAATCAGTTCTCAGAGAACTAAAATATAAATTAAAATGGATTGTAACAGAGCTAAAAAAAACAGATAACAAGCTCTCTAATATTCGTTTGCTAATGGTGGACAAAGAAGGAAAGAATTTGAATGTAACTATTGGAACTGAAAATATGAAAATTGATGGCTATGGGTTTTATTATTATGACGATAATTAATGCCCGCACAGCAATGATTGTATTTAATCATCTCAGGGGAAACTTTCTATATATACATCTTGTTATATTGTGTTTTTGTTTTCTTTTGATGCAAAATTTCAAACTTTTGCCAAACATTTTGCTTAGAATATCTGCATACATCATCATATTTTTAACTTGAAATGTAGTGTGTCATACATTTAAACAAATCACAAATTCAATTTTGATTGAGATCCAAAATTCAATGTGCAAAAAGGCTCATTTAGTGTTCTTTCTACATGTGCTATATATTAGATAAATGTTAAATAAAATAAATAATTTCATAATTTGTTTCTAACAGAAATAACAATAGATTATGATTTACATTATATTTTTTCTCCTCTTCTATGGCCCATCTTATACTCTTCGAATAATGTTGCTGCATATTTTTCAAGATCGGCAGCATGCTTTGAATAAACGCTATCTTCTCCGTTGTACTTTAAACAGTTGATAAATATAAGCCACATATCATCGTGGAATTGCTGAATTGTTGAATATCTTCCTGAGTTAACGTTTTTCTCGAGTGTTGAAAAGTCCATAGGCTTCTTAACATATTCCAGATAGTTTGGCGCATCCTGGAGGTTAACTGGTTGAAGGAAAGGCCAAGCTTTTGAATGTAGTTTTGCTTTCTGAATAATGACGCGCATTTGATTGACAACATCAAAGTGTGCTTCCTGGTCGATAACAATTCCCTGAATCCTCTTAATCGGCCAAGAATTAACTTGATTCGGAGGGAAATCAGGAAGCATTTTTGATACAAATCGCTTCTGTTCATCTGTTATGTCGTGAAGATAGAGGTAGTCAACATCTGGTTGAATTTTACAGTGAATAAGAGTTGCTCCAATATAATCTTTAATATATCTGCACCATTTTTCTCTTGGGAAGCAAATCTTTAACGAAAATCCTTGACGCTTGAAGTAGTTGATGGCTGAGTTATCTGCATACGTTAAAATATTTCCAATTCCTTGAACTTGAAGGTAACGCTTCACGCAGGCCATGACATAGGCACCATAACCACGCACCTGAACGCGTGAAGATATAGCACAAAATGCAATTTCAGCAAAATCTCGATCATAGAAAGGCCTATAACAAATTCCACCCAAAATGTTGCCCTCTCTGATCAGCAACACAGTGAAGTGCTTCTTGTTGAAGACGAGACGCGAAATGTACGCCTCTGGCATTTTACTGAGCTCAGCGTGGAAAATATTTCTTGCCATCGTGAGCCAGACTAAAGATTGACTAGTTCCGTCATTGGTAACTAAACGCACGTTGAGATTTTCTATATATTCTCGAAAGTTTTTTGTTTTTAGCGAATCCTCGAGAGAAACGTTCAAATCAAGAGCGCACATGCGGTACATTCCTTCAGCCGGAGGGTCCCTGACAGGGTTGTCCCATTTCGGATACTGCATTGGCTTCGGCTTCATAAATGGGTGTGGAGGCCCAAATAGTCGCCTCATTGCAATATATCAAAACCGCCAATACTTAAATTATTTTAAAACATAAAATCTGTGATATATTGATTCTATATTTCACTTTTTACTAACAAATATATCGCATATTTTGATAATTCAAAAAAATTATTATTATTTTGTGTTTTCACTGCCATTCAGTTTTTCATATGCATAAAAATTGTTTTTACTATTGTCTGTCAACTAAAGTATGTTCAATCAAAAATATATAGATATATTATCTAAATTTTAGATTTTCGGGATAATGGTATAGAACAACTTCGTAATGATGATTAAGAATCATTAAGTCAAAAGAGAAAAACGATGATATTTCTTTGGGAAATCGTGAATCATCAGCGAGAAGGGATGCTCATAAAGAACGTATGTTTTGCTGAGCAGCAGAACATGGCGGTATACTGACCGTGATTTGGATAACTCGAAAACTAAACGAAAAGTTGTATCAAGAAAAAAAATATTATGTCGCCCCCATTTTTAATATTGACAAATTTACAACCCCCTTAAATATCAAAATTGCATTTTTGTAATGCACATCAATAATAATTAAAAAATAAACAACATATGAAAATTAATAGTCCTAAAATTCTAAAAAATTAATGCTAAAAATGAATTATTTGTTAATTATTTTACTTTTTTTGAATAATAAGGAGAAAAAATATTTGATTTTCTACATTCCTGTGGCATGTTGGCTGTTGCGTGCCGTGGTTATTGGCCTCATAACGACCGAATCTCAGAAGATTAATGGCAACTCAATTTCTATATCATTATCATTCCTTTTCTCTTGGCCTGTATAAAGTCATAAAGGAGCTTTGTAATTTCTACACGAGCGGAAGTCTCAATTCTAATGTTGTCTTAGTCATTTCAATTCCATCAAACATTTTGTCGTTTTTCGCTCAAAAATAGACTTTCAATATCGAATTAAGATTAAATAACAGATAAAACGTGAAATCCCATAAATTGCGAAAATGTAAACTAGTTTACAAAGTCCCAATGATTGCTCAGGATACTAACATAAACCTGTGCCTCATTGGAGAGGACAACAGTACATCGAAGGGCCTTCTCAAGATGCAGCACAACAACGGCAATGTTTCCCTCTCTTTCTTCCCAGAGCTCGTTGTTGACGGAATGAAGGGAAAACCACAGGCAAAGCGCATCGCACAAATTCCGGACTGCGTTTTCCAATTATCAGATTTTACAATGATCGAAATGGACGCCGACGATCGTCTCGTTGTGACACTTTCTGGATCGCGATCTCATTGCGTCCTTTATTTCACTCGCGATAATGATATCACGCACTTCCTCAACTACATCGGTGGAAAGGTTCGCTTGAAAAACTCTGATTGCAACCCTAGAGTATATTTGCTCGAGCCACTCGATTCATCAGCCTCAATCGTCACTCCTTTCCTCTCCACAGCGCTCCCACAGTCGACAAACAACAAAAACAAGGCACCGAGCCGCGTTTCTCTCCACAAAATTCAGAAGCCGGACTTAGTTTTCCCAGGCGAATTTCACGAACCTGTTCAAAAAATGTCTGCCGCCGATTATCACAAGCTATTCGACGAAAATGGTTGCATCAAGGACGAAGTCAAGTTCCCGAGCATTTTCTATAATGTTGATGTTGATCTCGCTGTTGCTGGTGAATTATGGAAATTGCTGCTTGAGCCAGATGATGCCAAGTTGCCACGCAGTGAAAGAGAAAAGAAGACAGTTGAAAATCGCGCGAAATACACAGAAATCAAGCGTCAGTGGCAGGTAACGACACCTCGTCAGTGGAGAAACTACGGAGAGCTCCGCGATCTTATCGCATTGCTCGAAAAGGATCTCGTAGATAATGAGAATTTGTTCTCACATTTCAAGAACCCAGCATACGTCCAGAAGATCGCTTTCAACGTTTTACTCACGCTTTCTTGCTGGAACTTAGATAACGCTGCATACGTCAAAGATCTCGTTCATTTCTTGGCTCCTTTCCTCGATTCATATATCTGTGATGCTGACGAGGATAAGGTTACTTTGCACGACGGAAGCGTTTTGACAGCCGAAGAGAGTGAAGCTGATATCTTCTGGTGCTTCACAACTTTCTATGATCACAACAATCTTTGCGATCTCGTTAGACAGTCAACCAAACCGCTTAATAAGCCTCTCTTTATTGCTATCGGCTACATCCTTGATGAAAACTTCTCAGAACTTCTTCAGTTGCTTACACAGAAACATGCTGTTTCATTAGATTTCCTTAGAGACGACGTCAGCAGCTGGTTCACCACCTGCTACTCAGGCGATGACTTGAGGAGGCTTTGGGTCAGTGTCCTTTCGTTCTCTTCTTCATTCCAATTCTTCCAGTGCTACATTGTTTCTCTTCTTTACACTCTCGCAGGTTCTTTCGTGGAGATGAACCCTCTTAATAGCGATGAGTTCGTTAGAAGATTCCACATGTTGAAGAAAGGAGTTGATCTTAACCTCCTTCTGCATAACGCGAACCAAATTTTGAAGATCCTTCAAGATGCTAAGAAGCCTATGCGTTGAATTTGATTATTACCCCTATTTCATTAAATGTCCTTTTTTCCTCAACTTTTATTATAACCTAAATTAGGAATTTGTATCTAACATTGCATATGTATTCAGTTACAAAATATAAGATGTTTGACAGCGTAAAAGCAGTGATTTAGATAAAGATTGCAGTGTCTTGTCTTCAATCATTCCATTGGTGTGCAAAACAGAAAATTAAGGGTCACAGTCACCAAACATGTACTATGATCATGTGTACAATGCAGTATATCAAAGAGAACAAGATATTCACGGAAATGAAGAATCATGAAACATGTTTTCAGCGTGTTTTACAGCTACTACTGCTGTAAACCATTCTCTAGAGTGTGCTGATACTAAATATATCACAGATAAATATAAAATATCATAAAATTATCGAATGTCAATTGAAATCAAGGAGTTATCATGGATTTGATCAAATTCCATTTAATACTTTAATCTCTATCAAATTTAAAACTAATTTATGTAGATAAACACATCCATATCTGTGCAAAATCATTTGAGGAAATTTGTTTATTTGCCATAACATAGCATTTTTATTTTTCGTAAATGTTAAAATTGATTGAATATCATCAATGATAAAATGAAATCTCTCGATAAGATACCATAAATAATATGATGAGAATGGCATAAATGTTCCGCGTAGCCGAGTCTCTGACGAGCCATGAGTGCTTGATAGTTGGGTCAATTTCTTCTGTTTTTGATCAATTGGTAAATTGTTTGATTTCATGTAATTATACATAAATGAACCAATTGTTTTTTATCGGTTGTTATTTCGAAATTTCGAATTATGGGTCAAAAGTTTATGTATTCATTAATATATTATTCATCAATGTGACCCTTAACTTCTGCAACAAATAATGTATCTTTCCTTTTAATAATTCCTAATGCTTTTGCTTTTTTCGTTGCTGTATCACATATTAAAACTTCACTTAAACGACCTTGCATGTACATTCTACCATTAGTGTATTTAATAAATTCATGTTTGTTTGATGAAAATGATGAAGGATATAATGTATTAAAATCAACACCAACAAAGTGTGTCATTATGTTATCAGTGTCTTTATTTGAAGTTAGTAAATAACAATTGGCAATCTCGAGGTCTAAAGCCCTCGACCTTGCCAATTGTTGAAAGTGATACATCTATACATCAGACCTTGCCAGAGTCAGTGATGCACACTCTGGTCCCCCATGTAGGGATTAAAATTTTCATTAATTTCAAAACGAGCGTTAATTTTTTATTTTAAACTTATGATATTATTTATATTAAAATCTTTGACATCATGACGTTAAAATTAAAACTGCCAGATTTTTAAAATGTCAAGTTCTTAAAAAGAGCCCTCGCTCCTCTATAGGGAATTAAAGATTTCATAAATTTCAAAATCAGCGTTAATTTTTTATTTTAAATATATGATATAATTTATTTTCCCATTAGTGATAGAATTTATGGCTTAAAACTATGCCAAGGTGAAGAGGGGCTTCGCCGGGCGCTATACACCTGAGATCTCACCTATGACAAAAATAATGTAATCATTCAACTCTTTCAAATGCATAAACAGTAATATAAGGAGGCATGTAATCAGTACCTGATCCACTTTTTGCAGTATTTCCGTAAACAGAATGAGTATAACTTCCATCATAATTAGTATAAGTATTTATTTTATAAGGTGCTTTGTTTCTATCATCCCAAAAAATGTCATTAGGAATCGTCATTACATCAGTCATATAATTGCTTTCATATTTACCATGATTATAATCAAAAATTGAATAATATGAAGTCATTGAATGAGTATGATCTCCTGCCGTTGATGTTGTACCTGAAAAGTAGTGATTATGTGCGGGTAAGTTATTTACTGTAATCTTTTTACTTCCTCCTGTTTGATTCGATGAGTTCGCGCAATATAAGCGATCAACTATTTGATTCCATTTACCAAAACCGAATAATTGAGTAGGATTTACGCTATTCATCGATGTGTAAATTGAACCTACAGGATAAATTGTTATTAATGTTTCATATTTAGAATTTAATACATTTTGCTTTAAATTCATTATTTCCGTATTGAACGTACGTAATAAATTCCAAACACTAGTTTCAGGATTAGTTGAAGGTGCATCTGTTCCCAATACATGTTTAATTATTACATCATCAACTTTAATTTCATTTGCATTTATTGCTGTGTCGATTTCATTTAATTTTTCATTTAGCCCATTAATTTCTGTTATTTCGTGTGTATGTTCTTTATCTGCTTTATCATTCAGTGCATTCATGACATCCGCCAAGTTTGAAAAGATTGTCGAATCTGCAACAAAGTTCATGAAGCACCTGAAAAATATGGCAGACCATTTAAAACCGCTTATTTTGACGGGAAAAATACCATATCTATGTGTATTATTCAAAATATGCACCTAATATAATTTAGGATGCATTATTAAAAAGACAAAATAAACAATTGCACGATCATAAAATTTAAATTCCTGTAGAGTTTTTCTAAAAAATTTGAATTATCAAATCAAGCAAGTAATATAAAAATACATTTATTTATGATAAACAAAAACAAATGCACTGTTTTAAACTTAAAAATCGATGTTCATTGATGAAATCAATATGTGAGACTTACGTGACAGAAATTATTTTACACGACACATGTCAGATCCACTCAAATAAAGTCTTTTGATTTTGAATTACATTACGATGGTGGAATAATGAATGTATATATACTTCAGATCATAATTGTGATTTTCAAATTTTTGATTATGTGAAGTTTACACCATAGTAACGAACTAATTGTTGAGTAACGAGATTTTTCCTGACGTTATACGCTACATGAAAAAGGAATTTTAAAGAAAGGGCGTTAATGACACATTCAATTTGGAAACTTGTGGAAATGTAACATGAAATGATGCAGGATGTCGGAAATATTGACTCACAACCTTCAAAAATGAGGTCGTACGGGCGTGTTACTCACTAGATTGAATTGAGTACCTATTTATGTGCTTCTCAATTTGCAGCACGGTGATGTAAACGTATTAAAATTGTTAACCCAATGTGCTTCAAATTGAGGCAGTCTCGTTCTATTCAACCCCCTGTATAAAAAATGTTAACTCAAATTGTTTTTATTCTTAGACATTGAATAAATTGGTGAATAAAAAACAAATTCTGTTGAATATTAATATAGAGCTCAGATAAAGGGTTTGATTTGCAATTCGAAAAAATTTGCATGAAAAAAATAAAGGTTTCTGTTGTTTATGCAAAAATTTTGAATTGAAAAAATAAAATTTGAGGAACGGAAAAAGATGATGTTTGAAATATATTCAAAAGCTCGATTCCACATTTTTAGAAACTTTTGGAGGCGGTCAAAATTGAATATATAAAAATTTATGGAGCTCTCAATATTCTGAATCCAAACCGATAAGCACAATAAATTGAGAAATCATTTATACAAATTGTTGGTTCCTATATGTAAAAATAATTAAAGAATGATAAAATTTGTGAGGCTATTCAAATCCAAACTTTAAACTTCACAATTCTAAACTCAAAGAATTCAACTGACATAATATAATTATAAATATGGATTCATGGCAACACAAATCATGAATAAAACTTCCGATCATCAACATTCCATTCAATTTTCAGATCCCACAAAATATGCGGGTTCTCAAAAATTTATTCTAATAAAATCTCGATTGTTTGTAAGTTTTGTGATTCTAATTTTTAGTGCTATAAATAACACTCCAATCGTTATATATAAATATGCAATACAACGTGTAGGGTATAACAAAAAGTCGCAAAAAAACGACCTCTTTACATGGCAGTTCTAAATAGATTTTGTCATGTAAAGTATGCCATTTTAACAAAGGGTGTTCTATTAAGCTTGATGCACTCCCTAGCAAGCTTGATACGCACTCTTACAAGCTTGAAATGAACTCTAGCAAGCTTAATAGACTCTCGAATAAGATTTGCTGATGCTATAACATGCTCAATTGAACTTTATAAATACACATTCTAATTAGCTAACTAATTTTACATGTCAAAATGAAATACATTTGGTATGTAAACATATCACTTTTTCGTGACTCTTTATTATATCCAACAATAAAACACTAATTTATATAAACAAACAAAGTTAAAGAGCGCATGAAATGCTTAAAGATTGAAGCAATTTGATGTTGTGTAGATGGAGTTGTTCGATGACTGGAAGTAGTGAGCCGAATAGTAGCGGTTGTATGGGCTCATTTCCTGAAGGGAGATGTTGGACTCATCGGAGTTGTCATCACTGGAAGCGCTGTATGAGTTGAAGGATGAGCTTTGGAAAAACGTAGATGAACGAACTGGGTTCCAGCCGAATTGGTCTGGATAGGATTGCTTGCTGTAGTTGAAGGCCTGAGAAGACTGATAGTCATTCTGGTATGCGAACATTATTTCAAAATGACAATTAATAAAATTTATTCAACCGCCATTTAAATAGAAATTTATAAAACCCAATTTTGTGAGGCCTGGTCACAGGTCTCAATTTTTTATATGCAAATCGCTCCCCAAATGGCTTAAAAATGATATAAACATCAATCAAAACCTGTGGCATTGAATGTCACTTTTATGTAACTTTTTTACGCTACCGGTTTCATATATAATGATTTTCAGGGTAGAGGACTTCTAATTCAACATTTTTCGGTTTGACAATTTTATCGTCTTACAATATTTTGCCGCGTAATTTCAGTAAAAGTTTACTTTTCGTTGTAAATCGATATAATAATTCACTATCTGACTCAGTAAAACATTATTACAATAAAATTCCGGCGTCACTTTTGTCGAATAATGCAATTCTTGTAATTCAATTTTGAATAAGGCTACCTTTAGATTTATTTTTCGTAAAACTTTTTCTCACAAAATTTAAAAGGAAATTTCTCCGTTGTTTTTTATGCAATTGAGCTTCGCTCTATTGTATAAACAAACAACGGGCAAATTTATAAATTTATAAAATCAAAAAATATACATTTTTAAATTGATTTTAAATCATATATCTGATATTGATCTATATTTACATAATATTTTAGTGACTATTATTTATTTTAATTTTCAAGCTTTTCAATTTTTCAAATTTTTTATCGACTTTAATGATCTTTTACAACGTTCAGTTCAAGTTTTAACCAGTTCTATTTCACCAGCTACGCAAAGGCAATACAATTCTTTGATTAAAACATATTTTTAGATCTTGTCAAAAATTCCCAATTCTCCACCTTGTGTTCCATTAACTTACAATAATGTTATTGTCTTTTTCAGGCATATCGTATCTTTAACCCTACAACAGCATATTCATATATCCGCGAATTGATGTGTTAACAATCTCCCTGACATAACTCGCTGCCAAAAGATTGACCATTATTTCAAGGGACTATCGAGACTAATGGCTACGGACTTTGCCCCCAATGCAAAGAAAGGAGTTAATATTATAAACTTTGCTTTTTTTTAAAAAAAAATCCTTTTGAATTTTGTGAGACCAAGTTGTCGTAAAATAAATCTAAAAAGAAGCCGTTTCAATTCAAAATTGAATAAATAACAATTTGATTTATTTTTTTTTTTATCAAACTTTTCTATGAGGTGTAAAAATTTATTGAAATCTCTGTTCTCAATAATGCTTTTAAAATAGGCTGCGATTTTCAATCAGCTGGACTATGTTTAGGATTATGAGAGCATTTCCATTTTTACGCCGCTAAATTCTGCATTTTCAAAGCTATTGACAATTTTTCGTCATCGTTCACAAAAAATTTGAGATTTTTTATTGTTTCAGCATACATTTTTATGCTTTACCTTTTATAAAGGTATGGTGACTAATAACCTTATTATATTTTCAAGTTTAGACGTTAGAATAGCGAGGCATCATAGCACTGTCATTGCTCAAGCCTTGGCTGACGCTATAAGGCCCTGGGTGTACTGTGATATTGGGTATTCTAGCTAATCTGGCTTCCTTCTTTTTATCTAAGATGCCTTCGAAAATAAAATACTTGTTTAATTTCCTCGTTTTAGACTGGCGTCAAGTTCTCATCGATGTTACCATCATAATTAACATTCCAAAAGTACTTCATGAAATTTGATTTTTTGAACACTAAAGTTACTGATATCTAAACCATGGCTTGAACTCAGTATGAACGACAACATACAGTGATGACACTGTTATAGTACAGAGAAAATCTGGTCTACAGTTTTTGAGATCTCAAATCAAATATTCCGTTTAAACAAAATTTCGCATAAAAAAGAATATAGAGTGTGTTTCCTTCTACTGGTTACTGCAGCTGATGCTTTTATTTTAAGCAATTCATTGTTTTTATTTACCATCTGAAATTAGATTTTCCTAAAATATGTCTTTTTTTCGATTATTGTTAAATGAATTACATACAAATGAAGAAAATTAATGTAATATCTTCTCATTCGTCATAAATATAAGATTGTTTTCCATTGCATGGGATTTCAGCATTATGACTTTATACAAGATTGCACTCAAGTTTCTATAATACTGTTTATATTATACAATCACTCCTATTATTTAAAATCTTTCGATTTCATCTACAAAGTCTTTAAAAACTAAAAGTCTCGAAAAAATTTAAATTAAATGCATTTTTATATCTTGAAAATGGTCGAAGCAATTTCATTCAAATCTCTCTTATAAGTCGATCATAGTCACAAAAGTGTATACCTGCAAGTATAGCCTCTAAATATCAGTAATTTTGACTCACCATACCTTTCCTTTTATGGCTTATTTTGATTCCTCTCTGTTGGTATGCATTGTAATAGTGTTAATTTATTTTTATACCTCTTTCACCTTGTGTATCAATAAATAGCTATCTCTTCCTCTTTAAATATATTCATATACAACACTGTTTAATCTTATTGGTATAAAAAGGACTCGTTATGATTGGATTTAATCCAACAAATGTTCCTTTTACACTATTTCGTGCTATCGACCTTTAATCCTGCAGCATGAGCCTTGATGAGCATCATACTTCATTCGCTGGCTCAGTGATCCTTAAGCCAGTAATTGACCAATGTGATTATTCGGGTTTTATGAGGCAACCTGCTATATTCCCATTCAGCACTGGGAGGGCTGCATAATAATACCAGAATTGCTTGTTTCATTCTGTATTAGCCCTCAATTTTTTTCACTTGTTATTCTTTATGACTTTTGAATTGCATATCAAAACTAGGTGATGAGTGCAATAGCTCCAACATGTCCAGACCTTTCAGAATTGCAAGTTATATCTGAGCGATTTGAAAACACTCATAGATTTGCAAAAGGATATATAAAATCCCCATACCTTCACTTGTCTTATCATATTACACGCTCAGTTGGATCCATTGCGGATGTTTGTGAGGTTTCTCAAATCCTTTCCCAGTGCCATCCGTCTATTAGTTCATTATTCACAGCCGGACACACCTATTGCGTTGTTATGTACCACGAACTCCAAATATAAAAGTTCGAAGATGAGATTTTTTATCACAGCACTGATTTCATGCCTGTAATTTATTTCTGGGTTCTTTGGATGATACAAAGCAGTTTCTTCTATCCAGAAATACCAATTTCTATCTAAAATTTCGACTTTTTACTACATTTATCTAAACGACCAAACTTATCCTATCGTCACTCAAACTCGGAAATAAAATTGCTATTAAATCCATCTATACAACTTTTTGAGCCTTTAAAAAGCAATAAATTAGTTACTATGTAAGCTGATTTCCTATCTTTGTTGCCAATCAATTAGCCACAACATAGCTATGATGGTTTATTGGTTCTGGTCATAAAACTTCGTTAATATCTTCCACATTTTACAATTTTATCTTTGATCATTCAGACATTGTTGCTGGCTCATGCAAACCTCAAATTACAACCCTGTTCAGTTGAACTCGATAATATATTTTTTAATTTTATATATCGAAATGTGATCGATTCTACTTTACCTCTGTGTTATAATGGGGTGGCCGAGTATAAATTCTAAGTATAAAGCAGGTGTCAGCTTTAATATATTTGAAATAACAACAGATCAATATCTGATCATTTCACTATTAAAATCACACTATACGAATCTAGTATTGATATATAATCACATTAATTTGATTAGTTATTATTAATCGATAAATTTTTGATCCAAATTATGCAATATTTTCGTGGAGAACACCAATATCCAGTTGAGTTGTTCTAATCTAAGCCATTTTTCACATTGTTCGGACATAAAACTATAAAAAGCCGAGATTTTCCAGGATTACGTTGGTTGCAAAAACGTCCGAAATTGGTTCTCTAGGCCCTAAAAAGGCATTCTGCAGCTCAGTTTTCGTCTGATTCATAAAAATTTAACTGGGTCGGCTGATTTTATTCATGAAAACAGTGTTAATCGATATGGAGTTAGAATCCAATAAATATAGGCCGTGCAGAAGTCAACAACGAAGTTTTTATAAAAACGTTTATAATTAAAATGATATTCGATATTTCACCTTAAATAAGGTAGAGTGTGCAATCCAGCGTATAAACAATTAAGAAGGAGCAATATAGTCAAATGGGTTAAAGACATCGATCAATAATCGAATATTGAATATGTTGGAAATTGATTTGGCAAATGAACTCTAATACTCTTAAATATAAACTATAATATTCGAGTGCAACTTATGGTTTAAATATTATAAGATAATTTTGATATAATTTTTTAAATCTAATTAAATAACAAACAATTAATAAAAAACAAATCATTTTCTCGCAGAATCGTGTGAATCCTTGTTAACAGGCGGTAGCTTCGATTGTGAGTTCGCAGCAGCAATGATTGCGTCTCTTCTCGCTTTTCTTTCTAATGCTGAAAGAACATTAACTTGCGGCTTATTGTTGAAGACTTTGTTGTAAGTTGTTTCTCTGTTGAGGAGTTCAGTCTGGTAGCGCTTCAACTCTGATTGAACTTTCTCGATTGCAGCAGATCTCTCTGCAATGAGTGTTTCGAGTTTTTGGATCTTTTCGAGATCTTCAGGACGTGCTTCTCTGTTGTTATATCTATCTTCCCATGTCCTTGTTTCTTCTTCAAGCTCTGCGATCCTTGCTTTCTTCTCTGCTTCGACTTTAGCGTTCTCAGTAGTGATCTTCTCTTTCTCCGCATCATATTTCCTCTTGATAGCGTCCAATCTTCTCTCGTAGTCTTTCTGCTGCTGGGAGAGCTTCTCTGTGTGCTGTCTCTCTAATTCTGCTTCTTCTGCTTTCAGTCTCGCTAATTCAGCATTGAGTTGCTCCATCTGGCTTCTGTGTTTGGCTTTGATGTCATTCAGGATTCTGTCGTTTTCAGCCTTCATCGCTGCCAATCTTTGACGTGCATCTTCATCTTCTTTTGCGATCTTTGCTTTAAGTTCGTTGAGAGTCTTCTCGTGCTCTTCTTTAACGGCATCAAGTTGCTTCTGCAATCTCATGATCTCAGCATCGCCATTAGACTTCGCTTCGTCGTATATTGCCTGCAATCTTGCTAGTTCTTTCTTCTTCTCGTTGTCTATTTCTTCGACACGCTTGTTTGTGTCACTCTTTAATGCCGCGATCTTATTTTCGAGTTCTTCAATCTCTTTGGCTCTTTGCTGACGAAGCTTCTCTATTTCTTCGTTCTGCCTTCTCAGTTCTTCTTCGTTTTCTTTCTCCTTCCGTGCGATTTTGCTTTCTAAGTCAGCGATTGTGTTCTTCTTTCTCTCTTCTTCGGCAGCTAATTGAGCTTTGAGTTCGTCTAAAGCTCTCTGATACTCGGCATCTTTCTGTCTTCGCTGCTCTTCAGCTTTTGCTTCTGCTTCAGCGTTCTCTTTCTTTAGATTCTCAAGTTTCGCGGACCACTCAGCATTGATTCTGTCTTTCTCAGCAGCCCAATCTTTCTTGAGTTTCTCGAGTTCAGCCCTCAACTGATCGATCTTCGCCTGCCTCTTCGCAGTCTCTTCAGCGAGGAAGTGCTCTGCATCAGCTTTAGCTTTCTGCCTCGATTCTATCTTCTGTTTAATCTCGCTGATCTTCTTCTCCCATGTTGCCTTCAGCTCACTTAATTCTTTCTGTCTTGCTGATTCTATGTCATTCTTTAGTTTCTCAGAGTCATTCTTGAGCTTGTTTGCAGCCTCTTCTTCGATAGTTTTCATGTTATTTTGGTGATCTTCGTTCATCTTTTGAATCTTACTTTCTGTTTCTTCGGTGAGTTTCTTCATTCTCTCATCATGCTGTCTCTTGATTTCCTCCATTCTTTTGAGGTGCTCTTCCTTCATCTTCTGTTCCATCTCATCCCTTTCCTTATGCCTTCTTGCGAGCTCTTCTTCGCCATCTTTGTTTATCTGCTGTATTTCGAGCTTAACACGCCCTATTTCATCTAAAATATCTTTCAAGCTGTTTGATGAATTATTTGATGCGTTTTCAAACTCACTTCTAAGTTTCTGCATTTCCTTCTCGTGATCTTCAGCGAGCTTCTGTAGTTCAGCTTGGTGCTGTGCATCTAATGCCGCCATTGCGTCAGCATGAGATTTCTTTTCTTTCTCGATATCGCCTTTGATCTTCTTCATTGATGCTTCGTGTTTCCTTTGGAGATCTTCTAATTGCTTTTGGAGCTCCTGCTCTCTCTTTTCGCAGTCTTGAACAAACTGTGCGTGCTTCGCTTTCAGTTCATCCATTGCTGCTTTGTGCTGTGCGAGTAATTTCTTCTTTCGTGCTTCACCATCCTCAGCAGATAATTTCGATTGCGCTGCTAATTCAGCCAATTTCTTTTCATGATCAGCTTTTGCCTTCTCGACTTGCGCTTTAAGTTCTGCAACAGCTTTTTCGTGCTCTGCTTGTGCTTGATCAATCATTTGCTGAATTTTCTGCATTTCTAGTTCATGATTTTGTTGTGATTCTTTTAATTTCATTTCGAGTTCAGCGAGTTCGATTTCAGATTGATTTGCAAGTTTCTGACGCTGCTCTTGAATCTTCTTCAGCTTGTCTTCGATTTGCTTTTGCTGCGTTTCGAGAAGTTGTTTTAATTCATTAACGCCTCTTTGAACAGTGTCACGCGTGATTTCGAGTCTTTTGATTTTACCGTCGATATCCTTTTGCTTCGATGCCAGCATTTCTGCCTGATTCTTCTGTCCTGCCGCTAATTGATTCTTTAAATCTTGAAGTTCTTTCTCGAAGCGTGCTTTCATTTCCTCTTCTTTCTTCGACGTAACAACAACTAATTGGTTGTATTTTTTGTTGGCTTCTGTAACTTTTTTCGCTAATTCTTTTTTATGTTTGTCTTCTACTTTCGCAATTGCGTCTGCAGCAACTTTTTCGAGCTCCTTTGACGCATTTTCGAATAAACTGTTCTGAGAATCGGCTTTCTTTTTGAGTTCTTCAACTTCTTTCTTTAATTGATTGAGTCTCTTATTAGAACTATCGATGATTGTCTTAGATTTCGCATTTAATTGGTCATTTGCTTGATCATATAGTTTTTTCACTTTATTAAATTCCGATTCATACGCTTGTCGCACAGTTTTTTCAATAGATTGTTTATAATTCTGTACTTCTTTCTGCGCTTGTTCAATTCTGTCCTGTGAAGCCTTCAATGCTTGATCTAATTCTTCTTCATAACGAACTTTTAATCTGGCAACTTCATCCTTTCTGTCAGTCGCCTCAGTGTGGAGCTGAAAGACAATTTTCGTCAGTGATGCAATCTTTTTGTTGATGTCATAAAGCCATTTTTCGTCTGCAGTCATTGTTCGTTTATAAAATATATTTTACATGACAAAATTTTATTTACATAACAAATGTCATCTTTACATGTCATAGTATTATAATACATCAATAAAACTCACTTTAGAAGAGTTTAATCTCAGCATAAATGTACTCCATCAAAAACTCACCTTAAGTAGAATCTAACCATAAGTTATTCAATTCTTTTATCAATTCATCAAAATAATCTTTTTAATTATCATTTTATTTACAAAGAACACATTGATGTAATAAAACCCATTTAAAGCACCCATGTGGGGTGAAGAAAGAGAAATCTTAACTATCATCACGAGAACAAGATTTTTGAATTAAGAAATCAAAGTTGAGATGAAATATAAATTTATGTGTCATATGATGTAAAAGATAAATTTTATTGATATATACTTTGCAAACATGTTCTTTATAACTCGTCATCGTCATAATCATATTCATCATCACTGCGTTTTGGTTTTTCGACGAATGGAGTCTCCTTCGGGAAGAAAATTCCTTCGGACACCTTCCAAACAGCATCAGATGATAAAGGTGCGCATTTCACAGCGAACTTATTTTCTTGTTCTGGTATTTTATCTGCTAAACTTGATGAAAGATAGCACTTGTATTTAATGTTTTGGAATAAGACTTCTTCACCCTCATTCCAAACAGCTGCATTATTCTTGCATTCCAAAATCCACTGATCTGCTGGTTCTGACTTGTGTGTGACTGCTGCTGCCATAGAAACACCGGATTTGACTTTGGCTGATAAGTAAAGTTCAGTAGATGGAGAAGATAAAACTATTGTCGATCCACAGGGAACTGGCTCTCTTGCCATGCTGATGTTCTCTTCATCAGGCTCAACTGTCCAAAACCAGCCGTGGTCATACGGTGGACGAGAAGTATAAACTAATGGTGGCTCGTTGTTGTACATATTTTTCTGTATTACAACGCCGAGTCTGTTTTTAGTGTAGACACCTTTCAATTGGACTGAGGATGTGAATGTGACTAACGAAGATGAAGAAAGTTGTGCGAAAATAAACATTTAATTATGAAAACCGACAAATAAACTTTGTTCTGGCACTTTACAAAACATATTTTATAACTTTATGTTCTCATCTAAATGCTATAAACACAGATATCAAACTCTAAGTTTTAAGTATAACTTTGAAATAAAACATATTGATTACCGTGAATAATAATAAAATATAAGTTTAATCTACAAACAGAAGTCATCAATAATGACTATATTAGAAGAAGCAGCAACAGAATATTGTGTACATCAGCATAAAGCAATATGGTATTTTTGCTTACTGAGATTTCTTTCTTCTTGGTGTGACTGGCTTGTTTCCGTAAGCAAGTGCATCAAGCCTCTGCAGTTCTTCTCTAAGTTCCGCGTTATCGGACTTTAATCTCAATATTTCTGCTTCTACGAAAGCCAATTCTTGCTCGAGAGCTGAATTCTCTTTCTGGACTTTTCTCAAATACGCTCTTCTTTCAGCTTCTTTGCTTTTCTCTTCCTCATTTTGGCGCTTTGATTCTTCGACAGCTGTCCTCAATTGCTCAATGTCCTTGAGTGTTGACTGAAGCTGCTGCTTGTTTTGACGCTCGATTTGTGCATATTGATTTTCGAGTGAATTAGCTTCGTCTGTTACCTGCCTGAGCTCTTCTTCGAGTGCTGCTTTCTCTTCAGCGAACTGTGCCTTGAGCTCATCAACTCTCATGTTGTGCTCCTTCTCCTTGGCATCGAGATCACGACGCAATTTCTCAGCAGCAAGTCTTGTTTCTTTCTCACGCTGATCGAGTGCCTGGCTCGCGTTCTCTATTGCTTTCGTTGCCTCCTCCATCTCTGTTCTGCGCTGATCTGTGAGTCTCGCGAGTTCCTGTTCAAGTGTTTCAACGCGAGAAGCATATTCATCAGCAATTGCACGCGCGCGTTTTAATCTTGTGTCTGATTGTTCTGCAGCTGCGAGGGTTGACTCTGCTGTCTTCTCACGCGCTTCACGAAGTTGCTCCTGAAGTTTGCGGAGCTCTGACTCTCTCTGTGTTCGTAACTCTTTCTGTTTTGTCGCCGCAATTTCTTCTGATTGTCTGAGAGCTTCTTCGAGTTCTTCTCTGAGAGTGTCAATCTCCTGCTGCTGCTTGTTCTTGAGGTTTTCGATTTCTTCCGCATTTTTCAGGCGAATTTGCTGTAATTCTGTTTCTGAGTTTGCTCTTACTTGACTTAATTGATTTTCTAGGGTCGTAATTTCTTCTTCTAGGGATTCTGCATTCTCCTTCGCTTCCTTGTCCAGCGCGTAAAGAGTTCTTTCTGCTTCATCGATTTGCTCATTCAATCTCCTTATCTCTTCGTCCTTCTGGTCGATGAGGTCCTGCGTCGCACGCTGCAGCGTGTCCAGCTTTGAACGCGTTGTTGTGTCATTGAAAGACCTGTTAAATGAAGAGTTCAGCGTGGTGCTCATTTCGTACGTTTACGCAATTTTTGTCAGGGTCTGCTTCTTATTAATAAAGGGTCTGCCAAATAATTAGGGGTATCAATCTTTAACAAGGGGGCAATACGTAATATGCGATTTCATCAATTACAATTGACATATGTCGGCATTACCAAATTATATAATTATAAGGGTCATTTAGCTATTGATATATATCCTTTTTGGAGTTTTCAAAATAGTGATAATGAAAATCCCTATGCAAGATGTTACATGTCATATAGTAAACTGATAATACAATGATGACATATTAATATGATATGAATAGATAGAGTAGTAGGGATACTATATATTTACTTTTGTGCATTGGCGTGAATATTAATTGATGTTGAGTTAATGAATGATTTTTGATATGCGACTAAAAATAAATAAATTTCTTCAAAAAAGTGACATTTATGGAAAAGTTCGGAGCCTGGAGAGATAAAGTGAGTGGCGTTGGCCCATTCTTGCCGAGGACAAAGCCAGAGTCAACACTCACTACAATAGGCCGTTGGGTTTTCGGTATTTGCAAGTTACCTTTATTCACATTAATTATGATTCAATCATGGATCAATTTGATAGTCGCACACTACTTCCCAATCAAATTCTTGGGCAGATTTTACAACAGAGTTCATTCATTCATTACATATTATCTTGTTATGATTTTATTCGGCGAATACTGGACATCGATCGTTCCAACACCACTCGTTAAGAGGCTTGTCGAAAACAAGTGGCAGAAACCAGGCAGTGGCGATGTTATTTTCACACATCTCACTTCTTATATCAATTTATTCTGGCTCCAGTTCAAGCTCTCACCGACATTCATCATCCCAGTCGATGAGGAACACTGCGTTGTCAAAGGTGTTCAGAATATCGTCCTTTCAATCCTTCGTCACAAGAATCTTCGTGATGGAAAGCGTGTTAAGATCGCTGACGTTGTTGCTGATGCCAGAAGAAGCCACCGCGGCCCAGTTGTCGTTCTCTGCGAAGGCGCACCAACAAACTCAGAAGGAATTCTTAAATTCCAACAATTCAAGGCTCAGCTTCCAGAAGATACAAAGATCCAAGTTCTCGGCTTCGTCCGTCCATTCGCTGGTCTTTCACCAAACTACACAGCAGGAAATGGCTTAGTTCACTTGATCAAGAATCTAGGCCATGTTTTCGTCTCCTGCACAGTTCTTGTCGCTCTTGAGGCTGATGTTGGAGCACCAAATGATGATCTCATCACCCCAGAGTTCGTTGAGAAAATGAGAACTGTTCTCTCGAAGCTCACCAAGCTTCCAACAGTCGAAATCGATGCCAACGCATACCTCGGATTCATCAAGGAGTTCTATAAGAGCCAAGAGCGTGCAAAGAAGTTCGATTAAAAATTATCTATATATTTGTTAATTGCCAATGTAATGTTTGATGAAAATATACAATTTATAACACATAAATAAAAAATATAAAATTAAAGATCAGGAATATTGATTGGCGCCTGCGTTTCTGGAACAGGAACAATGTAAGGGTTGATAATAGAGAAGAAAATAGCAATACCGAATGAGATTCCGTGTGCAAATAAACCAATTCCTCCAATCTGAATGCTTGATGCATAATCTTTGATAATGCGCTTAAGGCATGGATTTGATGATGAAGCAGTGCACGTGTCTGCACTGAATTCCTTAACTCTGTTGTATCCGCAGCAACGAAGCCTTTCTTGAACGTAAAATGTGCGTGGTGTGTTTATATATTTAGCCCAGACGTTTGTGTAGCCGACAAAGAAGACTGTTGGCTGAAGAACAAGCTTGGCTCCGAAAAATAACGAGATAACAGTGCCGAGGATACCTGTTGTGTACACAACGTACATGATTTTAGGGTCGTTCCACACGATATAGAAGCAGGCAAAGCAGAGAACGAGTGTGAAAGAAAATCCGATAATTGCGGGGATCACGAGCAGCTGGCTGGCTATAAAGTCAAGGCCAGTGTCAGCGAGCCACTTGTGGATGCGCACGACCGTGTACATCGAGGCCCAAATGTTTATCAGGCAGCAAACAGAAAGTGGAAAGAGAAGCATTTTTTTGATCCGAAAAGTGATTTTTTGGAATGAAAACATCCATTTTAATGATATATTTAATCACCGCATAATTCATACTCCAATGATTTCTGGTTTTCGTTCGATTCTGGTCTAAAATATTGTTCATTTCTCAAATAATCATTTACAGCTTTTATTTATCTTACCAATCTATAGAAATACTCAATAAAATGTTAAATTTTAAGCATCAATATGAATAACAAAAAATTAAAAACAGAATGGAAATATTGG
The DNA here is from genome assembly GCA_023091735.1 of Trichomonas tenax. NCBI lineage: Eukaryota > Parabasalia > Trichomonadida > Trichomonadidae > Trichomonas > Trichomonas tenax. Next base: position 37,969 of record JALKBU010000242.1, read on the forward strand.
GAGAATAAGACTTAATAACATTGATATATAATTGGCACTTTGGATATAAAACATTAGCAAAACTCAATGCCAATGATGATGTCTTGAACACCCACATTGGTCAATATTCACATTCTTATTAATGATCAAATATTGAATAATGTGGGTAGTTGACTGCTATTCCATATTGGCTTGGATTACATATTATTCATATAGTATATAATGTTGAATGAAAAAATTGATTTTATCAAAGAGTGTAATTGTTTTTGATTCAGCAAATCCCGTTTAATTGAGAAGCTTTAGCGATTTATACAATTAAACGATATTGATTCAATTTCAAAAGATCAAAGATTGATAATCTCATTGATAGCTAAAATCTAGACATACAACTAGATGCAGTAGGGACAAAAGGACAGATTAATCGTATTGATTAGTCTCCAAACCGATAATTTATGATAAACGCAAATTGATAAAATCGTGATTAAACTTGACAAAATCAAAAACGTGACGAAATTTTAAAATTTGACAAAAATTTTATGAATAAAGCAGAAGTAAATTCTGTTAATTTAGACACTCCTGGGACCATCGTTGTCTGCACAGACAGGAACGTGATCCTGAACAGGATTCCCGAATTCACTTTAATCGCTCATTGTACTGGCATGAATTTTCTTCATGCGGTGACATTCAATGATTTCATTGTTGCTGTCGGTAACGGCGATGTTCCTCCGTACACTGCATTTTTTTTGCAAATATTTCAAAAGGATACAGGCGTTTTTCTACGGAAATTAGAATTCCCAGATCGAATTCTTGATCTTAAAGTAAATTCTTCACATATTTTCGTATCGCTAGAGAACTTGATACAGATATACGAAATTACAACATTCCATTCAATTGCAACAATCGATCGAAGAAGCACAACTGGTTTATTTACAGTCAATGAGAGCTGTATCGCATATCCAGATGACAGAAATCCTGGTATCGTTCATATTGCTGAGATTCCTGGTTTCAGTGTTACAAAAACGATTCAATGTCACACTGGATCTATTCAAAACTTATATCTCTCCAAAAATTCAAACGTACTCGCTACGTCAAGCACAAAGGGTACATTGATTCGAACATTTGATACAAAGACAGGTGAAAAAATTAATCAATATCGTAGAGGGTATACAAAAGGAGAAATACTTGCAATGTCACTATCTCCTGACTTCCTGTGTGCTTGCTCACATCAAACATTACATGTCTTTGGAAAAGATGGAAAACACGTAAATACAGCACTCTGCGCGCCTCCTATTGCATGCCTTGTTTCTGGAAACAGGATCTCTGTTGCATTATCCAATGGAACATCATATGATTACATGATGAATCCAGCAAAATTCGAAATAGAAAATGTGAGCCAGTACCGCTTAGTACCACCTGTAGCACTCTCTGCTAAACGCAATCGCCGCATTACGGTTTGATTTTATTCAAATTTGTTATTTGCATCCAAAAAAATTGTTATATAGTAAAAAAGTATGTGAAAAATCCGTTTTAGGTCTTTGTGGTGATATTTCCATCGAGAAATCACTTTAGGAGATTTTCAAAAAAGTCACTTTTCAAGTTCATTTAGTTTTAATGGAATCAGACCTTAATCCTACAATCAGACGTCTCTGCATTCGTATAATGGACGACATGATTGACAGGCCGATGTCGATGATCATCTCAGAGAAAGAAAAATTCGGTGAAGGGCCATTATCACAAATTCGTCAAGAATTAAACTCTAAAAAATATTCGAACTTCACATCGTGGGAGAAAGCTGTTCTTGATGTATTTCGCGAAAAGAAATTAAGCGATGACGAAGTTTTGAGAGATTGTGCTTACGAAATGGAACAATACTTCACAAAGAAATGCACAATAGTTAGAGAGTTAAGTCAGTGCCATTTCAAGAATCTTTTACAAGATGTTTCAGATTCATTGCACAATGTTTCTCCTGAAGTTCCAGCACAATAACTTACATACATTGGCTCACTTCTATTACCATCAGATTTCTTTTGCAAAAAATATTATTTATCAATTTTCGAAATTGGAAATAGATCCTATTTGTGAGTTCATGTAATAATGAACTGACATACATTACATTTGTACATTAATTTGACCATATTTGTTTTTAATAAAATGTTTTATAAATCAACAGCCATTTTTAATAATGAATTATTCTAAGATGATTTCAAATTATAATGAAAAATGCGTAATTTCATGAAACATATAGACGCGAAGTTATATTTGAGTTTAAAACCAATGTTATTGATTTCAATTTGTTCAATTTTCTCTAATGTTGTTATTCACTCTTTTTATCAACGAAAAAAACACAACAAATTGTAGAGTGAAAAACACATACAGGGATGAAAACGGTGTCTGCAAGTGTAAGCTACACTATTTCGGAGATCCAGACGTTCTTACAATTGGATGTTGGACATGTCGACCGAGATGCCATAGAAATGCCGTCTGCACTGGACCGAGCGTTTGTAAATGTAACGGTGGTTACTATGGAGATGGCATTAACTATTGCAAACCAAATCATTTTTTACCAAAAATTGTTTCTATTCATCCAAAGGCAGTACAAGCATATAGCAACGACGTTGTTACAATCAAAACGAATAAAAATGTACCAATTAACGCATCAACTTATGCAATGTTTGATAAAATAATTGTTAAATGCAATCATTCAATGACATCACTGCATTGCCAGACTCCATGGCTGATACCTGCTAATTCTACAGTTAAAATCTCATTCAATGGTTATGATTGGAGTCGTGATCAATCTTATCTTCAATTTATTCTTGTTCAGCCAATAGATGCATCTAAATACTTCTCAATGTTTATTCTTGCATCAGTATTTGTTGTCTATTTAGTTTCAATATTCCCATATCGCGACAGAATAAGAAAAGCACAAGCTTTGGCAGATACTAGTCATACTATTTCAAGCCTTCCATCAATGATAAGAAAGTTGTCAACTGCATCGCAAAATGATGAATAAGAAAATCTCTATACTTTTATTCTATTATACAAAAACACACATTATGGTTTGAATATCGTTACTGGTTCTTCAAACTGGATGATAATACTTCCACAATTCACCAAATTTTGGAAGTTATCAAATGAAAAATTATCAATCATTATCATTGAATCACGCGTTGATGCAATCAACTCGAAACTATCGTTTATATTCGGCTTGTCGCAACTCTCAATGGTGTAAAACTTTGATGGTGTGAAAACTGCTTCTGTATTAGCTTTTGTTGATGCAAAATAGTAAATATTGTCTCTTGTTAGATTTCTTTGGAAAAATATGAAATGCTGCTCAGATGGAATCACATTGGATTTCATTAAAATGATGTTGTCGCCTTTTGCAGATTCCACAAAATCTTCAACTGAATTGTAAACATTATTTTTGCCTTGAACATTGTCAAGAGTGGCTACAATAGAAGTGTCATAGTTGATATCTATGTGCTGAGTGATTTTCTGCATTTCAGAAATGATTTTGTTAATATGAGTCAATTCATCGAACGACAATGTATCAGTGACAATACCTATTGAGAGTTGAACATTATTCTTAAGATGAGAATAGAAGTTAGACATTCTATCATAGACTTCTTCAATTCCTGATTGAAGATCATGTTTCTTTTGCCAATGAAGTTTATGCCACTGTGTTGAGATGTTTGGTGTCTGTCTGGACATATTTTTCGCTTGCTTTTGTGGAAATTCGAAGTGACATTTAGGATCTACTGCTTGAATTGCTGTAACCATATCTCGAATAGATATATATTGGTCATCTGTTATATCTGTTGTCAGATCTACCTCATTAAAATGTTCCATTAAACTGATAAAATTATCACAAACATCATCAACATGAATAAACTGTCTCTGTTCATAACCATCAGTCAAAGGATGAACCTTTTTGTTTTTGATACACTGAGAAATGAAATCTGGAATAACATGACTTTTCGGATTCGGATATTCAAATCCATAAACATTCCAAAGTCTAAACACTTTTCCAAGATCACTATGTGCATGCGTAATATTTTCTCCCAGTGCTTTCGTTCTTCCATATGAACCTTCGTCAGCTGATAATGAAGTTGAAACAAAAGCAAATTTAATATTGCCTTTAATGAGCCAATCAAACACATGTTTCATCATTTCGTCATTTGATTTGTAAATGTAATTCTGAATTGCCTCATTTTGTAAATATTTTGCGCCACCAACTTCAAAAGCTAAGAAGTACACAAATCTGATTTTGATTCCATTAAATAAATTAAGTGCAGACTGTGTACGTAGATCAAGATGATTTCTTGATAAAACGTGAAGAACTTTATATCCTTTTTCAATAAGCTTTCTATGTAAAACAGAGCCTATGAGGCCCCCTGAGCCCAATAGTAATATGTATTCGTCATTATCTCTATGATTATCAGGATCCATTCCATATGGAATTAATAAATCGAGTTTTGTTGAACAATTTGCAGAACATTTAGTAGGTCTATGATTGCTTCGCGAGTATTTATATCCGTATGACTTTAAATTTGTATAATTGATATTTCGCTTTGAATTAAATTGGTTTAGCGAAGAAATTCCTATCATAGTAATGCATGCATAGAGAAAAACAGAAAAGGCCATCACCATATTGCATGGTCCCAATGAAAGTTTCTTCTTTTTCATCATGATTTTTCCTTTCTATTTATAAAATGAGCAAAATTTGAATTAAAACGCAAGCTATTCTGTACGATAAAGCTATACCTTTAAATATTCATTATTTTATTTTGAATGCATTTTACGCGTCATGAGATTGTATTACATGACAAAATGCCTATAATTAAAATATTTATCATTTTCTAATTAGGAATATGCTTAACTTGATATTTCTGAGATAAGCATCACAAAACGGTGGCGAAAAATGAGAGTTTTGGTTTTTGATAAAAAAATTCCAAAACAAAATACTAAAATTATTAAAAATTTAGCGATACAAATCGATAAATTACACAAAAATCACAATATTAGCGAGCTCAGTTCCTCTGGGGAAAATTTATTAAGTCGAAAAGCCGAATTTCGCAGGTTTTTGGCTTGAATGTGCCCCTTTAGATCATATTTTCGATGAAAATAATAACCTTTCATTGTTTTTTATCGTCTTTTGACAATTTATTGGAAAAACAGAAAAATGAAGGAAGATCTCCCTCTTGCAGCAATCGTTCTCGTCGGTGGATACGGCACTCGCCTTCGCCCACTCACTTTCACACGTTCTAAGCCTCTTTGTGAGTTCTGCAACAAGCCAATGTGCGAGTATATGCTTGATAAGCTTGTCGCTGTTGGATGCAAGAAGATCATTCTCGCTCTCTCAGAGCTCCAGAATGACCTCGCTGATTACATCAAGAAATACTCAGACGAGCACCCAGGAATCGAAGTTATTGCGTCTGTTGAGACAGAAGCGCTCGGAACAGCTGGTCCGCTGGCACTCGCACTTCGTACAAAGCCAATTAAGAACCACCGCTTGTTCGTATTGAACTCAGACATTATTTCGCCTTATCCGTTCCAGGAATTACTCGAGTACCACAAGAAGCACGATGGAAACGCCACAATTATGGGTTGGAATGTCGAAGATGGCTCACGTTATGGTGTTATTGATTCCGACCAAACTGGTCTCATCACTGGATTCCGCGAGAAGCCACCGACAAACAACAGAAACTGCAACATCAACGCGGGTCACTACATTTTGGAGCCATGCGTCGTCGAAAGCATCGAAGAAAGATTTTGCATGATCGAACGCGAAGTCTTCCCACAGATTGCGGAACAGCATAAGCTTTATGTTATGCAGCTCACTGGATTTTGGATGGATATCGGAACACCGGAGTCATTCATCGCTGGAATTCCACTCCTTGCTACAGATTCAACAAAGAGGATCGTCGATCCATCTGCAAAGATTGATCCATCAGTCGAATTTGGTGAATACGTCGTTATTGGTCCAAAGGTTACAATCGGTGCTGGTTGCAAGCTTGATAACTGTGTTATCATGGCTGGTTGCACAATCGGCAAGAACACAGTTGTTTCCAAGTCCATCCTCGGCTGGGACAACAAAGTTGGCAACAATGTTTCCGTTATAGAAATGACTGTTACTGGTGAGAAATGCACAATTCATGATAACGTTCAGCTTAATAATGTATTTGTTTGCCCATACAAGGGTATCAATGCTGATGCCAAGCCTAAGTTAGTCTATATTTGATTTAGTTTCAATCTAAAAATATATTTTATTACTCGTCACGGCTTTCACTCTCCACACTCTACTGAAATCACTACTAAATCATTGAAGTTTGTATGTTTTTGATCATTGCCACATAAATATTTTCTTCAAATTTATATAAATCGAAAAGTGAGCTTTGCTTATACAATGATCATTAAGCGCACTTAGGTGCTTCTAAATTTTTGTGATACATGACTTAAAATTGTGAATTTGAGATCGGTTGAAAAACTTTTTTGGAATTGATTGGAAAAGAAGGCCTTATTTCATTTTGGATGAAACAAAAACAAGCATTTATTCATAAACATTTGAAGATGTATAATAAGATAGTAAACAAGGTTAAAGCTAAACGTTAGGCATTGCAAACCCTGCTACAAACTTAAACACCGATTTTATGGCTATGTTTCTATGTTCTTCGACAATATCGTTGCAGTCATCCAAGTTTTGGTTTTCGTCAGGAACTTCTTCGACGTGTTTTGTGTGAAATGCGCGTTCTGGGTCGATGTATGGATTCCTGGCGCGTCTGAAGGCAACAGCGAGCAAGAAAAGTAAAAACATTGCTTTAGAAAAAAATGTTGTCTTTACAAGTATTCAAATCTTTTGTTTCAATCTACCGGAGTTTTCAACCTTTCGGGATTTGATGTATTCCAGCTTTATTATGGTTTTACTATAATATCTATCGACAAAAGTCCGAAAATCTTCACAACAATCGGTAATTTTATCACAATTTCGATGAAATTTTAAGGACAATCTCACAATGGTATTGTAAGACTAAATATCACTCAAAATCGAAAAATTATTGCCAATCAAAGTAATCATGATTAGAATTCACTTTTTCACAATTTGATTGTAGATATAAATACAGTGCATGCAGTATAATAATTTGCCGTGTTGTCAGCTTCCAGTACATACATTTTATTATTTTGTAATGTAATATTTTGTTACTATGTTACATGTTTAAATTTCAATTTCATTGAGAATCTTATATCATGATTGCTTTCTTGCCTCTATGCTAACATGTCTATTATTAATAGGATTTTCTGCAATATATTTCAAAGTATATATCAAATATAGAACAATAACAAAACATTTTACCTAAATGCGTTCCAAATCTGCTTAGAACTTTGGTAAGCCTGGTATTGTGAGGAAGATAAGAACAACACCAAAAACATGTATGCTGGAGCAAGTAAAACAAGAATTAATCTGGAGCCTTTTGAATTGAAAACCATATCGAAGCCGCACACAACAGAAAATGTAGCCAATGGAATAGCGAATCTAAATGGCTCAGTATTAGTTAGACTTGCATAAAAAACTTCCCATATTAAACAAAAGATCGAAAGCGGAAGTGATGTTGTTGCAAGGAATCCTGCTCCAAGATAGAATAAACAATGTGATATTAAATAAGAGTTACCTTTCATCAAACTTCCAATTGAAGTTATCTGTTCAAGCGTAATGTTGTAAGGAATATCAACATACGATACACTATGAGACTGATTCGGAACAATGAAGTGCTGCCAATCCAATCTCAATATAAGAACAAATAAATCAATAAAAACCGATATCATGTAAAAACTAGCTGCGTTAATATCCAATCTTATCGCTGCTACTATTAGCAGTGTGAATGGAACAATAACACCTTCAAATCTAATCATGCATACGTAAATTGAACAGAGAGCGGTCAAAATTGTATAACCACACTTCGCGAATATGAGAGTCAGCATGATTACATTGAGGAAAAATGTATCATACGTTGGCACTGCGCGATACATAACAGTGTGCAATGGAACCAAGCAAAATATGACGCATGAAAATAGTATATTTTTCACAGGCCTGTATACTGTAAGCAGTCTTTTGAATAAATAGACGGATAAAATACCCGAAATCACGACAGATAGCAATAAAGTATATTTAAAGCTTCCAAGAGCTAAAATATATATAACGTACATGTATAAGTAGTATCCGCAATGTGGAAATATGATATCTTTCGCTGAGGTTTCGTAATAGATTGTATATAAATCATCAGAATTGTCTAAAGAGCCTTGAATCCAGACAAGAGAATTTGGTGCGTCCCAGAATGTGTAAATCGAGTCGAAACTATATCTCTTCGATGTGATTAACCAAATTGAAAACGTGATAAAAGTAATAAAACACGCGAGAAAGATATCATAGATGTCAGGAAGGAAAAGCGACCTCATTGATATCTTTATGTTGCGGCATGTCGCAAAAATTCTGTTTCTGTACTTCTTTGATGCAATATTCATTAATTTTTAGATAAGGTTAAAAATACGCATCCTTTATTATCTTTCCATCCCCTAAATATTATACTCCTTTTAAAAATAGATCAAATAATTATACTTCTATATATGTGGTTCTTGGATTTTTAATTAAAATGAAATTCTATCAATAAAAACAAAAAATATAAACAGATTTATAAAAATAATTAAATCTTCATGATATACACCATAAAGGCTATATAAATATGCAAAAATCTCAATCTTCAAAAATTTTTTCTTGATAACGGATTTTTCCAATTTATGACCGCTGTTGCAGACGACTTCGATGAAGTCCATCTACCAGTGGATATAACAGTAGAAACATACGACACGCTTCTTCTTCTTATGGCCTCCAACGAGCCAAACGTCTTAATGCCGACAATTTCAGCATTAAGGGAAAGAATATCAGACGAATCCATGGTAAACTCCACCATCGCGCGCATTGTTGAATTAGCGTCGAATTTCAAGAATGATCAAGTTTTAATCGTTATTTCGTGGTATTTAGCAGCACTTGCAAACTCAGCCTGCAAAGAAAAATGGGCGTTCGAGTTACTGTCTAAATCAGGTTCCGTGCCTCATATCGTCCATTTCGCGTCACAATTCGAAACATCGCAATTATCAGAAAGATGTTTCGAAGCTCTCGTCGCTTTAGCCGAAGATCCAGTCACATCGCGCGAAATTATCGCTAACGGTGCTCTCGAGGCATTCAAAGAGGCATTAAAACGTGACGAACCAACAATTCAATCACAAGTTTCTCTCGCTTGCTTCAGAATGAGTACAGACTTCGAAAACCGTCGCTCTATCTTGAGCAGCGGATTATTTGATAGCCTTATCGATTTCTTGGCAACAGAAGACCTTGATGAAGAAGTTCTCAACAATGCTTTGCAAGCCACAGGAAATATCTTAACAGATCCAGAGTGCGTCGTCCACTTCGAGGAACGCGCAGGCTGGAATTCAGTTTATCCTTACTTAGAGGACGCTGACAAAACTATTCAGACTTATGCTTACACAATCATTTCACAGATCTCCAACGTTCAGTCATTTCAATATCACTTCGATGAGGAACTTCTCAACAAGTTCTTGACCGCTCTCAACGACCTGGAAGAGTTCGATCCAGTTATCCCATATCTCCTCATCATATTCAAGAACTGCTGCAAGATCCCACTCGTTGCACGCGCTCTCGCTCAGCAGGTTCCATTCTTCCTTGACAGAATCTTCTCTATTCAGACAGAAGTCCCACAGAAGGAGAAGATGAGCCTCATTCTCGCTGAGCTCTCCAACGACGCGAACACACACTCTGCACTCCTCGAAACAGACCAACTCAGCAGAATCTGCAAGCTTCTTGCGAAGGAGATCATCAACCAGGACAACGTCAAGCTTCCAAACTCGAAGACAATCATGAAGAGCGCTCTCATCATTCTCGATCACGTCTGCGAGAACCGCAGCATCCGTGCAAAGCTCCACGAGTTCGGCGCAATCGAGCACTTGATCTCCATCTTGCACCTCACAGTCACTGGCGAGGAGTTCGCTCCAGAGCCAGAGCCACAGCAGGAGAAAGCACCAGAACAGACAAACGTTAAGATGACAGCCGCCGAAAAGGCTGCAGCAGAGAAGGCCGCCGCTGAGAAAGCAGCTGCTGAAGCTGAGGCCGAAAGATTGGCTGCTGAAGCTAAGCCAGCTCCACCAGAGGTTGGCAACGAGCGCGGCTGGAATATCGAGATCCAGATGATTATATTACCAATGGTATATAAGATGATCGGGGATTCTAAGCTTCAACAGATGTTAATCGAGAAGTGCATTGGCGATATCGAGATTTTGATCACATCTCCATATCCGGATATTTTGAACACATCCCTCCTCATCTTGGCTACACTTGCAGTCGATGAGACAGCACGTGTAAGCATCGCCGCCAAGCCACACTTCATGCAGGTTTTGATCGGATTGATCTCCAACAAGAAGGTCGCCATCCGCAGAAACTCACTTCATGCCATCAATTCATTGGCAATGAAGCACGAGATCGCCGTCCAGTTATGCGGCTTCGGACTCATCGAGAAGCTCAAGAAGTTTGCTCAGAGCTCACAGATGATCAACCTCAACTTATCGCAGTTCGCCACAACAGCATTAGAAACATTATGCTCATCAAACATCGTCGCTAAGTTCTGGATCAAGGATAACCTCGATTTCGGCGACATGATCGAAGATGGCTTCTATTCAATCGATCCAAGGTCAGAGACATATCAGTCACTCGACACACTCTTGAATGATGTTATCCATCTTAGAATCGAAGCTCTCTTGCTCGACCAGAACAGAGATCCGGGCCTCAAGGATGCGATTCAGGCCCTTGCTGACAGCTTCTCCGTCAAGGTTGAGCCGACAGAAGCACCACAGCCAAAGAAGAAAGGCGCCAAGAAGAACGAACCTGTTGAGCCGCAGGTCACAGTTGTTATTCCAGAGTGGCCGCATATTGCCAACAGCGTTGCTCAGTTCGTCATCCAGAGGATGGGCGGTGCCTTTGAAGGCGGAAGAATCCCATACGAAGCAGAAGTCTCGAGATGCAAGTATAAGACGCACTCAGACGTTGTTATGCTCGGACAGCTCCAGGTAGGCGCTGTTAGACACAGAGCACTCCTCTTCAAGTACCTCTCACAGTTGTACGGAATGGATGTCGCTATCAAGAGGAACAGAGAAGATTTGACATGCGAAGTTCGGGTCAGAAAGGGAGGAGATATTTACGGAGTTACCTTAACAGGCGACACAGATGTTTTAACACCAATACAGGTTGATACGCCGGCTGAACCTGCACAGCCTGCGGAAGCAAAACCAGCTGAATCAAAATAAATAATTTTATGATTTTTATTTAGAATAACTAATCAAAACTATTTATCATTTCTCTATCTCTAAAACTACTTTTTGAATGATTATATGTATACTCTTAAGCCATTTTATAGTTTTATACAGTAAACAAATGAAAATCTTGTTTAGATATTAGAATAAATTGATGAATTACAAAAATGAGATTTCTTCATTATTCAGATGAATAGATGAAACTGAGTGATGACTCTCATGGTTGTAGAAGCATAGTATAAAAGAATTTGATTAATTCTATTTAGCTTCAACTGTAATAAAATAAAGCAGTTTACTGTGAAGAAAATATTGAACATCTGTATAATAGTTCATTTCACATCACAGCGAAAACAATAGGATGCCAATAGATGATTTGTAGTAACAAAGTGATAGTGATGGATAACTTTCATAAATCGATTTTAATCCGAAGGGCCCTCAATAAAAATTTTGGACATCAAATAGACATTTTCGAAAAAAAATGGAAAGTGACAAAATTTAGATGAAAAGTGTTGATTTAATTTATAGCTCTTTCAAGCAATTATTCGAAGTTGATGTTGCAGACATACAGTCTGTTGGCGACACTGTTCCTATCCCTAAATTTCAAGAGAACACGCTCAAAGATTTGATTTTGGAAGCTATGAAAAGTTATCCAAAGCCAAAATCTGTCGTAATTGTTGGCGATTTGCATGGAAATTTAAACGATTTATTAAGAATTTTGAAGAAAGCCCGACATTCAAAAATACACATTTTTAGGTGATTACGTAGACAGGAGATACTATTCGCTCGAAGTCATCGTATTGCTACTGACTTTGCGCGTTTTATTCCCACATTCGATTACACTTTTACAAGGAAATCACAAAATTGCAGAAATCAACGTTAAATATGGATTCCATTTGAATATTGCATCGTTTTACGGACAAAAAAATCTATGGGATTTGTTCAATGACGTTTTTGCATTATTCCCATACGTTGCTGTTGTATAAAACAATATATTTTGTGTCCACGGTGGCCTTTCGCAACATGCAAAGACTATTAACGATATCAAAAACGTTCACGTTCCAACTCTCGAATTTTGCGATTTAGTTAATGACTTGCTTTGGTCTGATCCTGGAGATTCCATTGAAATGTATGTTCTCAATAAGCGAGGATTGGGCTGTCAGTTTAACCAAAATGCAACGAAAGAATTTTTATTGCAAAATAATTTTTCTTGTATAATCCGAGGCCACCAATGCATATCAAACGGAATCGAGTGCAAGCACGGAGATGATGTTATAACAGTATTCAGCTCATCAAATTATTCCAGAAGCAAAAACAAATGCGGATATTTGATTCTGAACGATAAAATCTGTTATGAAGTGTTCTATCCTATTGATTTCGTGAAGAGAGATGATGCTGTTTTCTTTGATGTGATTCCGATGGGAACTTTCGATATAAGAAGAAGTTCAGTTTCTAATATCGTTGTGAATTCATGGAGGGTACCACGTATAAGGCTCGAGCACTCCGTGATTAAAGAGAACGTTCGGCCAATTCAGGTAAAACCTGTGCTGCCTCTGCTCAAATCGACCATATAATTTTGTTTATATATTATTGTTTGTTTGTAAATATACTATTCGTTTAAATTCATGTTTTTGGCATTATGTGTTTAATATCGTCTTCTAACCTTTCAATTTTATATAATTTTTTTTTCAGTTCAAATAAAGAACATATATAAGCCAAAAAGAAACAATAAGCAAGGTTTCTTCGTACAATGCTATGATCACACAATGGCAAAATTAGAAAACCCAATAAATTATATAAACTCTATAATTTATGTTAATTGATAGCAATTGAAAGGTTAGAAGATGTATCTAGATATAAAAGAATTATAATTATCATTGATATTAAAAGTTCAATTGAAAAGTAATTATCAGTATTCATTATCAACATAATATTGACCATCATTGTACACTTAAATTCAATGCAATTAATTGCTTTGTGTGATGAATTGTTTTTCAATGATTTTAATTGACATTCATGAAAAATACGACTATCAAGTAAAAAAAATTAAATTAAAATCTGAATAATAGAATGAAAACATTTAAAAATTCATATTGGTTGAATTATAACATCATTCTTACCTGAACTTTACCTTCCAAAAATATTGTGATGAGATTTTCAAAAATGTGTACTATCATGAAAAGGCACCAATATAAGAAACAGCAGGTAATTGTCATTACAAAATAATGCTAATTAATCATCAATACGTGTTCATGGTAAGATCATTAAAATTGAATTTTCATGTCAGTATTCCTTTTTGCTGGAGGAGGTCATATAACTCTGATACCGTTATATTAGGTATGTCAACGTCAGCAAGTTTTGGTGGAATAGATTGTTCATTGGCCTTTTTTCTAACTTCGATAAATTTTTCACGATTTGAGTCGAGCATCCACAAACCAGTGTTGCTATCGAAGTAAAGTTCTTTGGAGTGTGATTTGATGATAGCCTTTATACGCCTATCGAATGATAAGGCTGAAAAGAGGCCAGGTTGAGAAGTGAACTCTCTCGATTTACGCGATATTTCACGAAAACTGACACCTAATTCATTTTCACCAATATATTTAATAATTGATTCCTGGAACTGTGGAGTGTTATCATGGAATGCTGGCTCACTGTGCTGTGCTGGCAAATGACCGTAATACTCGTCATCATCTTGATCATCAGTTTCTTGGTTGTTAACGGTGTTACATCTCCAGATATGTTTTCGATATGGGTCACGAACGAAAAGAGGGTGATTTTTCACAAACCTTTTGACTGATGCACGAAAAACTTTACGAGCACTAACTTTATCTGGACAATTACCATGTTTTTCAAAATATCCAATTAATGATGGTTCAGAAATTTCACCACCATGACTTAATATGCAATCTGTGATTAACTGACAGTTGAGGTCAATATCCTTTGCTCTAATAACATTTAAAGTGACTAATGGATGAACTTTTCGAATTGGTTGCTCATTTCCAGAACTTGCTCCTGATATGTCAGATGAGTGCTCTGCCATTTCGCCGCCATTGTAATTCTTGTCAATAAAAGAGAGATCATCAGATTCAGTTTCTTCGGTCATCATAACGTAAAAAAAGTGAGAACCTAAATTTCAAACGGAATAACCTTAATAAGTCCTAAACTTAAAAATCGCCAAATGGTTAAAATTAGGATTCAGGGATTATTATTAAAGATATACATAGTTGTGGCCTTCCTGCGTTACTGTGGGTAATTTCCACGCTCACTTTGATTTTATTTGAAAAAGTATAATAAGGTTAATACATTTTAACAAGTTCGATTTTGTCCATTAGGCCCATGGTATAGAACTATTAATAGAATCTTAATTTCAAAATTAGAATTTAGATAATAATTATTCAATAATGAAAATGTGAAAATAAAGCAAATAATACAAAACATGAGTCATAACTCTTGATGTACATAATTACAAAGCCATGAACTATTGATAGAATGGAAAATGAAAATTGAACATTGATATAATAGGGAAAGCATTAAAATATTATAACAAATGTATTATTAATATGCATTTATTTATCATACTAACACGTTGTGTGCCTTAATATTGCTCCTATTATGGACAAAATTAATTTTAACGTGGCTTATAAGGAGCAAACTGAGGTGGGGCGCCAAACTGGCCACGTGGTTTGTAAGACCTGTTTGCACGCTTAAATGATGGAATTTCTAAGAGTTCTAATTCTTTATTTTCCTGATAATAAAGATAATCTGTAACTATGTAGAATTTGCTTTCCCTTTTAACCAGTGTAAAGCATTCTGTTGCGTATTGAACTGAATTTGGACTCATAATCTGAATTGAACACGTGATATTGGCAGATTCGTTTGTTGGGACAATAGAATAATTAATAACATTAAGTTGAGTGCCTGGCTCGAAGAATTTTCTTTTTTCTAATAACTCAGAGACCTTTATTGGTGAATCTTGTCCAGAGTGGACAATTAAAGCCTCAGGATCGTAAAACTTGTATAAAATGCTTTTGTTCTTTACGGCGAAGTTATAGTACAAAACAATAAACTCTTTAGCGACACTGGTGATATCAGTCTGCATTTTATGTCAAAATTAAACTTTACGAAGCAAATTAGTCAAAATTTTGCCATCTATGCTAAACAGCTTCAAACATAAATCCATCCTTAGAAATCGAAAAATCGATGGATTTTATTCATCATTTACATGGCATAATAGTGTTTTACATGATAATAATAAATTACATGTCAAATGTGTTATTTACGTGGCATTTTGAAGTGATAAAAAGTGCCAAAATGCAGGTTGAAGATGATGAAATAATTTTCCAAGTTGTGAATGATTTGGAAGATTCAAAGTACCTTTCAAACAAACAATTGAAAGCTATCTTGCTTGCAGGTAAATTTACTACCAATAAATTGGCTGTACAGAGATTTACGGAGTTAATTCTAAAATTCTTAAAGAATGAATTGGACAAAGAACTTCACCGTCTAAAGTCACATACAGGAAATACATCGCAAACGCTTGAAATAGTCCCAGATAGAAAAACAGACGCCAGTGGCCAAATTTTAATTAGACTTCTTCCTTTAATCGACCGTCCTCAGCTCAATACAGTTTTCTGCTCTATAATCAACAATTTAAATAAGATTCCGATGAGTTTTATAATGAAACTTGAAGAAGTGAATCCATCTATATTTTTAAAGGTTTTCGACCAACCTGAAACTCAAAGCAAGATATTCACATTGTGCCCTCCGCTATTTGAAAGGTGTGTTATCAATATAATTGTAACATTTGCCGAAGATCTTATTATACTCGATTCGCTAATCCACTCTGCATCCATCAAAACATCTTTGCGTGAGCCATTAGATGTTCTTCATTCTCGTATATGCAAAAATTGCGCTGAACAATTAACTCATTTATGCGTTCAAGAAACGTCTTTTCAATCAATCAAAGTGATTATTAATGATCTATGGGCAAAGTCAGGAAATCCATTGCTTGCTGCTTTACAACTTGAATTTGAACTTATTATGTCAAAGACAGGAGAAAGAATGAATTTAATACCTAGCACCACATGCGAATGCATTCGCGGTGTCAATTTACCACAATCAAATTATCAATTTTCTATCAGTGATATTATTTATACAGAAGATCCAATGTTTAGATGCATAAATCTTGATTTTTGCATCCAGGAAATCATTAGTATGGCTGCAGCATCTAAACTTCCTGAGAGAAGCGATGTTTATTTCCAATTTTTAATACCAAAGTGCAATTCAGATGATAGAATCGATTTAATTAACTACTTAACTGCTTTTGCAGCTGTTATTCAATTCCAAATTGAAATAGAATATAGAAAATGTATTGATGATATTATTGGTTTGCTTAGACAAGTCAATGATCCAGAATTTACATATGGAGCCCTAATGATCGGATTCAGAATGGCAGAAAAGGGAATGGATCCAGCAAGAGATTTAATTAAAGAAATTTGCTCTGATCCAGATCTTGTTGCAGGAAGTGATCTTTTCACAGCTTACACGATCATGCGTACAATAATTGCCCTTGATAACTATGATAGATCTGCTTTAGTCTTTTCATGGGCCGATCCAGTTGTTATGATGCTGATTAAGTGGTGCATCAATAGTCCCGCGATTACATCGTTCTTTATATTATTCTTGTACGAAGTCCAGGAAAGAAATCTCACAACTGAGTTCAGACCTGATCTTGTTGAATTTATGAAAGATTACCTCCATGAATTAATAGCAAACAAAGTAGTGATAACGGAAGATATTCCATCCTATCCTATATATTGTGATATGTGCAGTAGATACAAATAATTTATATATACCATAATGTATATTAAAAATAAACTTGTTTATTAATCTCCCAAAAATAATGATAATTCTTTTCAAATTTTCTTGCTCTATTCTTCTCAATTTAATAAACTTGTCAAATTTAGCCACAAAAAAAAGAATCATCATTATTTTTGGGAGAATAACACACAGAGCATATGTGTGAACACTTGGAATACTTTTTTCAAAAAAAAAGCTAAAAAAGCATATTTGTGATTAGATTTACTTATTTATCATCGACAACAACATATTTTACGTTATAAAAATGCTATACAATGGGAATATAATATATTATAATGAGTAAAGCACATCATGGTAAATCAATGTTTTTGATGCAAGATATATCTAATATTTTAATGAATATAGACTTTGTTAGCTAATTCTTTAATATATCATGCACAACAATATTTTGTACATTGAGGTTCAATAACTTCGCAAAAAGTTAATCCAGTGAGTTAAAAACGAGTTTCGCCGACTTTGTTTATAAATTTTAGACAAGCCTTTGTCAATGTGATGAAATTAAAGAAAGCTGAAAATGGCAATGAGACATTCGACAATTTGGATGTAGACATCATTGTCGTGAAGAATGGCTTTGGGTATCCCAATCCACATCATCGACAGAGATCGGGTTAATGTTGAGAAAATTGTTTGTGAGTCATATCATATGTGCGCCAATCTGTGCATGCAAACCGATAGAATTGACACTATTCACTCTATTACATGAATATAAACAGTCAATGACGAGTTAACAGAATTTCATATAAAAAAACTAACTGCGTTTTGGGGTGAACCCTTGTGGATTCGTTTATAAAACACTTCCTTCAACATGGGAAACGATTGTTTCCCGATAAAAATTAAAAATAAATTGATTCACTTCGCAGTCAAAAGTGAAAAATATTGTGTGCGAATTGAGAGGACTCGTCACTTTTTTGGGAAAAATAAATTTAAAATGAGGCGTATTTTTACAAATCAACAACAAAGGTATAGGATATAGAAGAGTGCTGAACCAAAATCGGCGGATTTGAGGGGGAAATATAAATTTGATTTCCCAAAATTTCAAATATAAGGATTGATGGCTTGAGGGATCCATTTGCAGGGAGTGTCGATTAAGGATTTGAGGTTAAATTGAAGAAATGAAGGGTCTGGGATCGCTAGAGAGCGAAAGCTCCCATCTAAGTTTTTCTGTCAAACCGTTGACCGAAAAAGCATAACTTTCAAATAATGGGCAGTATTTTTCCTTCTGCGCTGTAGTCCCGCGACCTTCATAACTTTTTATCTGATCAATATTTTTTCGATTTGAAAGTACTTTCATGAACTTATTGATAGTTGTCTATCCAGTGGTATAAGTGGCACAGTCTATATATCTATCAAAT
>JALKBU010000243.1:0-56499 GCA_023091735.1 Trichomonas tenax
ATGGACACCGATCAGCCCACGTAGCATGGAAGCGAGGAGTCATCCAAGGCTGTCCATTATCACCACTCCTATTCAACTGCGCTCTCGATGGACTTCTATACACACTCGAGAGAAGAAGCTTAGTATGCGGCATCGAAGTACAGCTCAACAATGACGATCCACAATACATATTTGCACAAGCTTACGCTGACGACGTTGTACTGATTGCGAAGTCCAAAGACAAGATGGAGCAACTTATCAACAACACATTCGCATTCTGCACACAGCACGGTCTCACAGTTGCGATCGAAAAATGTCACTCAATCCGCATTGTGAACCAAGACATCGAGAGAATACTGAAGTTCGGAAGAAAACACCAGAAACAGATCCCGATCAAGGATATCCACGACAGTCTTACGTATCTCGGTGCACCAATCTCAGGCAGCCGCATCGCGAGAATCAAAAGTTGTCAGACTACTCTCGACGCAGTCAAAGCAAGGATCGCCATAGCATTCGGAACGAAGCTCTCAATCTCACAAAAGTTCGAGATGCTCAGAACATACATTCTGCCTCTTCTAGACTACCACATGGTCAACGGACAGTTCTCACTCACCGAACTTGAGAAGTTAGACGAGTACATCAATGGAAGAGTAATCGAAGAACTTCACGCACCGAATCTCCCGAAAGAGTTCAGATACCTCCCAGCTAAGTATGGAGGACTCGGAATCCCAAACCTGATTGACAAATATTATCTTTCACAGCTCACACAACTCATCAGAATGTGGGTATCAAGGGAATTACATTCAACACAAAGTACATCTTTGCTTATTCATTCTATGTGAGTCTGCTATGCATAAGCTAATGTAAAATATAGATTTATATATATTTTAGTTGAGAGCACATGTCAAAATCATGATGGGAAATTTGGAATATTTTCTCTTTTTTCTCTGCTTTAAATATCTGCAAAATCGATTCCTCATGCATAACACACATTCTTAAATGGATGAATATTTGTCGTTTGATTTTCCTTATCAGTATCCATCCAGTTGCTATATTATCAAAAGATATCGAAATTGATTCAAAGATAGCATTGAGAATCAATGAAATGACCAAATTCTTTCATATATATTGAAAGCATTTGCCAAAAATCAATAAAAGATCTAATTTCCAAATTTTCACTAAATGATGTCTGAAAAGATGATCTTTATAATTTAGTAATCTTATTCGACAAATAACATTGCGAATTGATAGAATGCTAAATCCTGAGGTTATTCATAATGAAATCAATTGCTTGGAAGCATTCTTTGATTGGATTTTCACATTGATTGGAAAATTTGACATGTAAAATCACTGCCAGAAAAAAGAATTATCAATAGTATTTCAAATTTGATTCGAAAAATAGCATCGAGAATCAGTGCAATGTCCAATTTCGTAAAGAGATAAAGAGAAATCATTTGTCTAACATAAGTGAAGTCATAAACGTGACAACAAGATCTGTCAAACAATTTTTTCCATGAAAATAGCCTCTTTGTATGCAGTGGCGATAACCAGAAAACCTTTGTCAAATTTTAACAAATAAATAAATGTATCCCGCGATTTCGATCCCTCCTATTGAGGAAAACGTGAATTTTGACGAAATGAGGACCTTCACGCCCGCAGAGATGCTCGAAAAGATGCAGGATATCATCAATCGCGGTGTCGTCAGCCAAATTATTTTCTTAAATAAGTTTGCGATGAACTTGTTCAAGGATATCACTTACGATTTAAATCTCGTAAAAACGAGGACTCAAACACTCAACAGCAAAATCATCAGCGTAAAGCACAAATCAGCAGAAGCATATCAGTACTTAACATCGAAAGCTCCAACGCATTTCATGGATAAGCCAGCAAAGAAGATCAGAATCGAGCCTATTTCCAGCGACAAATCACTATTACCTGGACAATCTCACATAAATATCGCAAAAATCATGAATTTCCCAACAGACGAGCTCAATTTCGACGCTTTTGCTGGTGTTGGACGTGTCAAAGATCCAAACGAGATTGTAAAGCGCATCACAGACCCTTCAGTCCTTGCAACACAGTATGTTCAAGAACTTATGGCAGAACTCAACGAAATGGAAGAAGCACCAGTCGACCATAAACCATTGAAGCCAACTCTGCAGCGTAGAAACACATTGTTCACAGCACAAGAATCAGATGCTATGATTAACGCTTATTCCGGCACAATCAGACCACAGGACCGCGTCCTTATCCCTCCTCCACCACCAGGATCAAAGAACTGGCGCCAATATGTCACAACATTCCAGCCAAGATTCCTTCACGATGAGGATGATGGAAAAGTCGAAGAAACAGCTGTTCACGAGCGCAAACCACGTGCTCCAAAGAAACCACGTCCAGCCTATGTTCCAAAGCCGAAGCCAGTCGTCCACGTTCCAAAACTTCAGCCACAGAAGCCAGAAGAGCCAAGAAAGCCAGCGAAGACTTTCATCAACATCTCCAGCGCAACAAACGTCATCAACGCTGAAGCATCAGCGCCATCACCACAAGTCAGCGCAAAAGAGCAGAAGAGGCTGCAGAAGGAAGAAGAGAAGCGCCAGAAGGAGGAGGCTAAGCGCCAAAGGGAAGAGGAGAAGCGTCAGAAGGAGGAAGAAAAGAAGCGAGAGAGAGATGCAAAGAAACAATCTGCTTCACAGTCTCATGTTACTCTTGCACCAGCAGCTCCCGCCCCACCACCGAATATTCCTCTTCCACCTCCTCCCCCACCGCCACCAGCGAACCTTCCGCCACCTCCACCACCACATGCGACAGGCCTCAGACCTCCGCCGTCAGCTGGCGCAAAAGCTCCGGCAGCAGAACCTGCTCCACAGTCTCCATCAGACTACCTGTCGCTCATCAAGCAGGGTAACTTCACCCTCAAGAAAGTTGATATCTCAGAGAGCAAGAACAAGGGCCCATCGATCAACCCAGAGAGCGCAAACGTCGCTGAGCTTCTTCTCATGGAAATGCAGAGAAGAAGAGAAGATGTCGTTGAAAGTGAGTCCGAATCAGAGTCGGAATCAGACTCCGAATCAGATTGGTAATTTTCTTAAACATTTTTTTAATTTCCCGGGAAAAACACATAGATAATACATGATATTTATTCATATACAAACAATAATATATTATATGTTTTCTAGCTTCTGTGATATCGATTGATATTCTTCAGTTGTTATAATCTGTTTCGATTGATATTGCTTCAGCAAATATAACGTGTTTTGTCTAACATAACTGTTGTCTGTTGATTCAGCTCTCTGCATCACTGCTTCGATGATTGTCGACGCTAATCTGTTACCAGTAAACATTTCACCAGGAATGTCTGCAATAGCTCCAATTGATAAATAAAGAATATCTTCATCTTGAGTTTCGTTAATGATGTCGAAAAGATATTTCGCCATGTTTTCTGCAATCCTTGAGTTCCATAGCAAAGATATTATATCTGTAAACACTTCATAGATGTCTTCTTCATATAAAGAATTAGGATCATCATTGCAAATTTGGACAGAACCTGAAATAATATTTGCAATCCATGTTATCACGATTTCTTCAATAATTTCTTTTCTGTCTGACTCTATCATGTTCTTGATGACTGTTAGTAATGATGGAGCAGCTTCGTTGCTGCATTCTGATAGATTATTTAATGTTATCTCGCATATTTCAGCTGTGATAAAACTTGAATTCAATGATATGATATTACTTAAGTAAATTCCTAAACTTTGAAGAATTCTGTCGCGCGGCGAAGCATATAAAGGAGATATATAGTCAAGCAGTGTTTGCGCAAGTTCGAAATCCTGAGATTTCAGACAGATCTGAGATAAAATAACTAAAGATGTTGATCGAATTCTTGTTGTTGCTTCTTCACTAAAAGCGATTTGACAAATTGTCTCTTTAATAGAAGCAATAAAGTCGCTAATCTCATTAAAAGCTAATTCCATGCATTCTCCAATTAACTGGAATCCAATTTCATAGTGTTCATCATTCTCAGAACCAAAAATTGAAGATAGAATTTGTTTGCTTATTTCAACTGCAGAAATTCTTGTTTCATCTCTTGAAAGAAGTCCTTTGAGAAGAATAATTGAAGTCTCTGGTGATTCCTTCACGATTTTCAACAGCTGCAAAGCAACAATGTCGTCTAATTTTGATATTTTTGAGAGTATCGATGAAATGCATGAAAAATAACTTTCATGTGATTCTTCTCCAATAACTTCATTTGCGGCAATCAATATCTCAAATAACTTATCAAAATCTATATCACTGAACTTGCCAATTCTCTCTATAACATCTAAGATTAATGGTTGATATATTGCATCATGTGATGATTCTAAAATTTCCATGAGAATATTTAATATCTGAGAACCATATTCAATTAAAATCCTTTCTATTTTCGAATCTCTTAAGAAAAACAAAGCCGCTTGTATTATGTTTCCATCATTCGTTGAGAATGCATTTAAAATTACTTCCATTAGAAACTCTTTTTGGAACTTAAAACCAATAAAATCAATTATATTCATCAAGAAATAAAGTATTGGCGGTAAAAAAGAAACATCGGATATGTTTTCGACCAAATTATGACTTAAACTAATGAGATTTTCATGAGATACACATTCAAAGAAATCATCCAACAAACCGAGAGATTCATACACTTGTTCTGTTTCGATATATTCTTGTTGCGCGAGATTAACACATTGTGTTATTATATTTATTGCCATTTCTTCATTTATATTCTCTGTGAACATAGAAAGGAAACACAGAACCGAAGAATTCTCTTCCCAGTTTCCTTCTTCGTTGTATAAAACCGATATTGCAACACCAATTATGTCATTAACATATTCTAATTCGAATTGACATTTCTGCGAAATTGTTGCAATCAACATCCAAAAAGTTCTTAAGTAATTCGAAGATAGAATTGATAATGTTTTATGGGCATAGATCCTTATCACTTCTTTTATATTTGGAATAACTAGAAAGTCAACAGAATCACTTATATTCAACAAAATGAACAAAAAGTTTGTGAAATCTTCATCATTTAATGATAATATGTCTTCTGGAAGTATTGAAAGGAGACAATTGAGTATTTCATCTGCATTTTCTATATTGTTGCTTGTTATATTCTTTAAAAATAATATAGATAAATTATGAGGAAGTGATAATGCTGTGTTTGATATTAATTCTGGTATAATGAGGGAGACCATGCTTAGTGGAAGTATAACATTTGATGTAATAATCTTATCTGTTGAATATTTTGTAATTATTTCAATAAATGAATTATAAAATTGATTTAGTTCTTCATGGTTGTACTCATGGTAATTCTTTTTCATTATTATTGACATATGAACTGCTGCAACCCTCTTTAATCGATCATCTAAATTTTCAAAATTTGAAGTATACATAATTATATTGTTTTTATCGGATACAATTGTCTGCATCATCTCTGAGACCCTATCTTGGTCACTTTGGTCCATCGATAATGTAAGAGAAAGGAAAGAACTGAGTTCCATTTAATAATGACAAGTAACTAAAAATACAAGTCATAAATATGTTGATACCATAATGATATAGTATAATATGCTACAAATTAGCTAATACTCTTCAAATTTGGAGATTTCTGATTTTAATTTCATATTTCATAAAAATGTCATCGATTAGTTGCTATTTTGATGGTGAAAATATATTCAATATATTGTGTGCTTTAGATTTATAATATTGTTACAAGCTGAAACATTAAGGAAAACCTGTTTTATTGCTTCATTTGAGATTTCCATTGGAAACAACTAAAAGTTGATTCACCAAACACATATCATCAAATTAAGCTCTTCGATGGCTTTTATTCCATCGCATAAATCAGCATCAAATGCGTTGTCAGCAGTGAAATAATTCAATAGAAAATAAATAATAATAAAATTCGTGGCTATCACAATGATTCAACAAAGCTTCACTCAGTCTTTATGATTTAGTCTTCTAATCATATTGTTATCTGATGATATTTAATTTCTTTTTCAATTTTATGGAACCCATATTGCAAACGTGAGGAAATAATTCTTATTTCCCTGTAATGTTGTTATTTAAACTATAATCCTTTTCCATAGCTAAAATTAAAGAAAGTAAATTCTTTGTCATGTAAAGAATTATTTTGTCAAATAAAGTTTATGTAAAATTTTCTATTGTTCTTTAAAAAAAACTTGTATTCATGCATTACATTGTGTTTCGTTTTCATTTCCCAAGAGAAAACACTTACATCAGCTTTTTCAATAACTGAACAATTTCAAAAACCGAGATTTTGCAATATGTTACACGAGAAAATCTGCGCATTATAGCAGCGTGAGTCAGGATCATCAATAACACGATGTATAAAAAATAAATGTAATCAAAACCGTTTTTATAATATTTTTGCTGATTTTCCAAGATGGGTAAAGAACACTGGGCTATGAAAACGCTGAAAAACGAAAACCCAGGACCAGGTTCATACAACATCGCCTCGGAATTTGGCAAAGACGCGTTAAAATACACGATTCGAAACAGATTTCCTGAAAGGGTTCCAGATACAGCCGGTGTTCCTATGTTAAACTTACCATCGACTATGGAGGGTCGCAAGGTTTTGCTGCCACCGCACGATCCAAACTATTGTCCAACGAATCGAGAGATGACAACAACGCCAGGACCAGAATACATACCTCCTAGCATGGGTAAGAAGCCTGTGTCGTCGAGATCAACGAGAAGCACGAAATCTCTCCAATCATCAATGTCAAGGCGATCAGAGAGCGCAAAAAGTTACAACACGAATCCACACGGTCCCGCTGAGTATAACACGCGATCTGACCCCACCGCAGCGCAGACTCCCATCTCCATCGGCGTGAAACCCAAGGAATACTCTCTCAAAGGAGAATCTCCCGGTCCTGACGCTTACAACCCAACGCATCCGACTCGGAAATCATTTTCGAAAGCTTGCTCGTTTGGAGCGAGGGGTGACTTGATTACGCCACGAAGCTTCTCCCCTGGACCTATTTATAACCCCAGGCCTGAGATTTCATCAAAGACATACAAGATTGGACAAAGGGTTCCGATGCCTGTTGAGAAGATCGATATCACACCTTCGCCGGGCGACTTCGATCTGCCTCCGTTCGGAAGTGACACGAGATCGATGACTTTTTCGAAAAGTTTCACGAGAGACATAAAACAGGACTTTGGCAACAGCCCAGCACCGTATTATTCGATTCCGTCGCAGTTTGATAATCCAAAAGGCATCACAATCAGTGGAAGAATGTCATCTTCACCATCTCCGCCTGCTTCGCGGCAATTATCAGCTCCTTCAAGTGTCAGGTCACCACGCACAACACCAAACTCTCCACGAGGAACAGGAGGCTACGGTTATGGAGATAAAAGCGTTTTTAACAGAGCGCAGATAATAAGAGAGAGAATACGCAATAGAGAGCCTGATGAGATTCCGGGGCCCGGATATTACGATATTAAAGTCGAATCAAGTCACAGATCTTACAAAATGGCAAAACCACCGAAATTTACAAAATTAATCTCGATAGATGATGGCCAAACGCCTGGCCCTGGTTATTACAGTCCTGATTACAACGCTGCGAAGCCCTCAATTCCATCTTTTTCATTTAAAGATGGTTGCGGCGCTGTTTCTCAGAGAGTGCATGAACCAGCACCACCGTTCTACGACGTATCAGGTAAAACTCGGACAATGAAAACTTCGCCGAGATTCTCATTCGGACAAAGAACTAACATCACAGAGACTGCTTGCTTCACTCAAGATGCAGGGTATTACATGCTTCCGGGTACAAATAATGGACCTTTCCATTCTATTCATATCAGAGATCCTCACGAACTTGTTCCTGAGTAAAGTGTTTTGTTTGTTTTCGTTTTACTTTAAAAATCAACTCTTGTTTCTATATGTTTCTTAATGAAAATCATATTCGTCAATTAATTTACAGTCGAATTATTGAGGATAATTGATGTTTCTTTAATCTATGTGGCCTATCAATGCTTTTAATCATGATCAAAATGATCTTAATCGATGAAATAATTCTTTAAATAGGAAAAAGTTAATGGGAATACCCAACCATCGAAGAATGATTTGAGTTCATTCTAAAAGAGAAGTATAATTTGTTGTAAGATTGTCTTTTAAACGAGATAATAACTTGGAATGTTTTTTGATTTGAGCTTTTTTTCTGTTTAATCATAACATATTTATAGACCTTGAGTATATGAGTAAGGATTCTTGGATAACAAGTAATGATTTCAAGTTTTGTGAGTCGAATCTATATCAAAACTCAAAATATGAAATGAGAAATTATAAACTTCTTATAATGAAATTTTCAAAAATATGAAAAAGTTAACAAAAATTCGATTTTCTAGACCAAATAAAAGTGATTTAGAAAAACTAATTAGACAAAATTAGTTTATTATATTAACTTAATATAAATATACCACTCACTTAAAAAGTTTCGACTGTCTTTGGAATATATTCGTTTGAAAAAAATTTAGAGATATACGGTAATGTCATATCAAATCTTTTGAAGAAAGCCGTTTTGAATCTAAAGCGATTTAAGGAATTTGTTTGACCAAAAAAGAAAAAACTTGAAAATTAATAATAAACTAACATGATATATTTAAAAAACAAATACATACAAAGTTAGGCAGAAATCGGTGTAGGATACATCATAATTGGGGACCTTGGCAAGTTCATTTCTTGGACCTTATTAAAAACCGACCATCTATCATTAAAAACATGGGATCCAAGGGTCTGAACTGGCCTGCTAAGTAAGGACTCTATGTCTAAAGAAACCTTTGGTGAAGAGACTTTGATCTGTGGGAAGTATTTCTCGTTGAGGAGAACTTCACCTGGAATCATTGTCTTTGAGATGATACCGACAACCTCAAGGATGTGTGAGATCTGGTATAACTTGCAGAGAGTCGTTTTGAACCTGTTATTATTACGAGAAAGGAAAGTACTGATCTGCTTGATATCTAATGTGTTTCTGTTGAAAGCCAAGAAAGATAAGAGGAACTGTGTTGTAAGATTTGAGATTGTAACAGAATCTCCCGTATGGAAAATTTCATCAAGATTTGCCTGAGCATTAGACTGATTGACTTCATTGGATAAAGTCTGTAGGTGGTTCTTAACATTGCTCATACCGAGCCACATGAAGCAGTCAACGTTTGTTTTCTGGCAACATCCAGCTGACTCCAAAACATTGACTACATCATAGAAACGTCTTCTCTGGAACCCAAACCTGTTGCATAACTGTGTAATTGTGTAAGATTGCTTTGATTCATGTTCAAGTGAATCAACTAAGTAAATAAGGGATGTCCTGAAGTTGTCTCCACCATTCTGCACTGCGTAGGATGCGGGCATGACAGTCATCATTTTGTGCGGCTGATAGTAGAAGCAATTCATCAATGATAAAAATGAAGATATTTTTCAATAGTTTAGCGTTTGTAGATAGTTATCAATTTTTGAATTTCTCTCAAATCATAACTTGCTATAGACACATAAATAAGCATGATTTTAAAATAAGAATTGATAACATATCGGTATGATAATTGTGGGTAGATCAGTTCTCAAAACTTAATTTCACGCTTTTTCTTTTGTAATATTGATTTATACTTTGTTTGACCCCAATTGTTCGAAAACTTTTTTGAATTAATATTTTACGCTAGTTATCAAATATTTCTTAGCTATCTAACACATTGAGAGCAGCGTCGTGATAATGGAAGCTGCTCTACACTTGATGCTATGCTAGAATCCAAAAGATAGCGAAAAAATAATCTAAACAATTTTGGTTTCATAGGAAATTGAACAATCATGTTTTAAAGTGGATTTCTAATCTTTCCCAATCACCCCTATTTTTCCCAATAATCCCTATTTCAATCAAAATTTTGGTGTTTCGCTTATGTTTTGCCTCAGATATCATGATACAAAATCATTTTTTCTTGTGATATGATATCTATCTATGATATCAAATCTAATTTTGATATTTTGTGAATAAATTTAATTTGATTTCTCTTTGAATTTTTCATCAACGAGAAATCTTTTTCAATAAAAAGATGTTATGCAGTGTCAAATTCTAAAATTACAATTGTATATTATTTTCATAGTCGAAGTTATCAAAAACACCACTATTTTATTGTACATCTATTTATTCCTGGTTAAAGGAAGTTGAACAGATGTAGTCTCGAGGGTGAACTTTGTTCAACATCGCTAGATTCAACGTATTATGTCTTTTGATCGGTACAAATCGCTGGAGCGCCAAACATAACCCTTTGCAATTCAAATTCCACAGAATGTCCATCACATCTTTAACATTTGACAAATTATATTAAGGAACATTTCGATAGTCTTTGATATTCGAAATTTTGAGTTGGGAATAGATTATATTCGAAGACTTCTCTTTAAAGACAAGATGTTTTGTGGAATATCATTTTCGTTATCAATTTCAATTTCAGTTTGATATATGAGAAGGGTATTTTGATGAATGATTTATTGAAGGAACTCAATTTTTCGCATTCTTGTTAAGATTTGACTTTATTTTTAAGAATCTATTTCAATGATTTTCCGATTTTACTGTAGTGTCAATTTGGTGAATCATGAATATCCCATTTATTCGGAAATTAAACATGAAAATCGATTCACGCAATTTACAGCCATTAATCTCATTAAGGACTTCAAAATGTTTGAGATCGAAATAATTTTATTCAGTAATGAACTTATTTAAGTGATATTTCATTAAATTGATGTTAGGCAAGACTATTAACCAGCGGTCTCTCCATTTAATCAAGTATATAAAATAAGATTCAAATATGGAACATCATGTGATGATTCTGAATCCACAAAAGTCCATAAAACAGGAGAATTATGCATTGGGCTACTGAACGATCATCCATTTCAGAATAAATAAATTGGCAATAGAAAAGCTATTAGTATTCTATAATATTTTCAGGTACCAAATAATTTTCATTTCTACATATAGTAGATTTGTAGTATTGTTAACCTCCAAGATAATTTTCATCCATGGTTATTTTCAACAATTGATATGAATCTCATGCCATCATATAAGGACGTGAGAAATCCATTTTCTATCTTAGGGAAATCATCATACACAGTAACTCATTTTATGTGAGAGATATCAAAATATATTTTTCCAAAATAGTCAAATCAGGGAATGTTAATCAGTTATTATTAATAACTCATTTTCAAATACTAACGTCAACCAAACCTTGAAACGAAACCACTTTGAAAAGATTTATACAACAACCACACATATCAATGTCAAATTGGAGAAATTTAGCACCATGGAAATTATTGGACACATAACAGACTGCAATTTCCAAAGTGTATCATCTCAATTTAATTCAAAATAATTTCAGATATGAGAGAAAGGAAGATTATTCATTGTAACCACGAGGAACTCCTTTTACTCACTATGCGCTCCCATGGAAATTCATCCTTTTGATCCAAAAGGCTTCTAAATTCTTTAATTTTCGTTGAGTATCGCAAAATGTCGTTGTACACGAATAATGACCTTTCATTTCGATTTCCAGATCAATTAAAGCCACATTGCATCAACCACATTATCAATTCTTAATCAAAGAACATTTTCCAGAAATTCTACTGGATTAATCCACTCATAAACAGATAATTCTCATTAAATTTGTCAATATTCCACTATTCTCATTGTTTTCACCTGAAAACTTTGATACATTTTGATTCCAACATTAAATCTGTGTAAAGAGTTATCCATATTCCGACATTAGAGCAGAAATACGAAGTCAGTGAATTCTGCTCAATCAAAATCGTTCAGTGATCGTTTTATGCATGAAATGCATTTTTTTATGGTATAAAACTGTTTCTAAGTCTCAGATAGTTTTAACTCATACTTAGATAATTACACAGAGTTGATTTATCACTTAATAAATAGTATAACTCCAATAATCTTACTCATAAATATTATCGCTCTCAGAATAAAATGACTATTTTACATATTGATACTCACACATATTTATGATCATATGGAGGTCTATTGTAGATGGTCGATCCAATAAAATTCGAATGATTTACGTCGACAGGTTTGTGATTGGGTTTTGAAATAAACATATTTTTCCAACAAACATTCGAATATTTCACCATCAACAAAGGATCCGAAAATTAGGAGGGAATTCTGCCAAATAACGCAAATTTGAAGTTTGGATTTCATAATTTGCTGATTCAAAGCGATTTGAATCCAGAACGCATCAATCGTACCAAACACAATGAGGTGATTATATTTTCATTGACTAAATCCTCAGCAATTCAATCAATGTGCGTTATCATTTCTTTGAACAAAATTTTTATCATTTATCAGGTTTCCTGTTGTCATAGCCATCATATGTTGCTTAATTTAATGCTAACAAATTTTTGATAAAAGGTGTCAAAAAGTTTTGATTTAGAGTCTACAGACTGTATATATTCCAAATATTACCAAAAGTTGTTTTTGCATCCATTGAAAATAAATTGAAACAGATGCAATTGAAGAAGCCCAAGGATTAAAATTTTGCTGAAATGAGGAAAAAATATTTTTGAAAATTTCGAAAATACGCAGTGTTATCTATAAATAGATTTATTCCTTTACTGACATTACGACCATGATTCAAATATTTAACTGAGGTCTCTCAAAACAGAATAAATATTGAAAATGCTTGAATTTAACTTTTTTTTTTAAATAATGGATAGACTTTTGCCTTCTGGTTTTCCTCCGAACGCTGGATGTGCTGGCGGAAAATCGAAGTTCACTGCGGAGGAGGACATGAGATTGAAACAGCTCGTGGAATCCACTGAAGGTCCAGTTTCATGGAAAGAGATCTCACAACAGATGGTGACAAGAACCCCGAGGCAGTGTCGAGAAAGATATAAAAACTATCTGAGAGATGAACTTAAACACGAGAATTGGACAGAAAAGGAAGATCAACTTATAATGCAGTTCTACAATCAATACGGGAAGAAATGGAATATAATCGCGAAATATCTGTCTGGCAGAACAAGTAACGCAATAAGGAATAGATGGAAATACTTAGAGAAAAATGATTATTCGGTTGCAGATGACTTGGATATAGTTAAAAGCTCGAAAAAAAGCACAAAATATGAGCAACCTATTGAAGCTGTGGAAGATAAAGATCATTTTCAAGTGGTAAATCAATCAGGAGAGGAACTTTTCAATCGATTGATGAGAAACATGTTCCCTCAGGGCAAGCCCACCAATATATTCGATAGCGACGAGGAAATTGGAATTTTTGTTAATTAAACGTTTCTTTGATTATGGATTTTTACTAATAATTATCAGCTATTAAATCAAAACATGGGAAAGACTTATTGATCGAATTTCTTTGTAAACAAGGCCATAGGCTATATGAATATCATAGTCAGATGCGAAAATACAAGCCTGTTAAAAACATAAAACAAAAAATTAAATTAAACAAATGGAAAACTACCTAAACATCACAGTATAAAGTCTGAGAACACTTTGGGCAAAATTTATTTCACATTTAAATTTTAAATCTAACTTAATTTCTAAGAAACCGCCAAAAATAGCTTAGAATCAATTCAAAATAGAATTTCTTTTGTTTTGACTATTTTATGCCTATTCGGCTAAATAAACTTGTGTATCATAATTAGTATCCGATAGTGAATCCAGGAACAATAACTAACAGGAAATTCAGCGATGTACAAAATATTTTTCAGAGAAGATTTGCGTTATTAATTGTAAATTCTTAGATTTGGGAACTGAAATATACTGTAACAGGTGTTCTTGACGGTGAAAATATCAATGAAAATCCTTGAAATCTAATAAAGTCTCAATTGATCTTAATTATTCTGAACTCATCTTATACCTATTTTTATTTTATGATTTGCATTCACTACACTGTGGACAGCCCATAGATGAACATACCGCCGATTGTTGCAAGAATTTCAATTACCCGTCGATTTGCATATTGGGTAATGAAGGCTCATGATTAATGGTATAGCTTATTTATGTCAATTATATTATGAATATAGTGCTCACGATGAAATATCGTAATGTACAATTTGTGAATAGTCTATTGAGTTTAAATCAGCATATAACCTTTAAAATAACATTTTGTACATGTACTATATTAAGAATGTACAGTAAACGGTCAATTTTGTTGAGACTTGGTTTTTTATCAACTGACATTTCATAAGTAAACTCTGGCATGAGCAGCAACATGACGATTTGATAATAGAACTTACAGCAGAAGTATTTCAAAAGGTTTGAACCGATTCTATTGATAATAAACCTGAAATCTCGTCATATCACGAATAAAATCCATTTCTACATCCCATAAATATGATTATCATACTTACGTTCAGGAAATATAGAAGACCTCATATCCAGTTACCTAATCTTAAAAAGAATATTTTGATTTAAAGTTATTTATGCATACATAGGTATTTTCATGATACAATTTAAAAACACATACAGTGCTTTTCAATTTCGAAATTATTTTTCAAACAAATTATCAATTGTACATATTAAAACCACTTGGAATATATTAGGAAGCAACAGATTTTAGGCAATTTTAGATTTATGGGCTATAGTTTTGAATAAAGAAGTTTGATATATTTTATCGAGAAAGGTTCCTTGAACAAGGCCAATTATGCCTTATTCATAAAAAGTTTCGATGGTATTCAGTGTGACAAATGCTTTAGAACAACAAGTTAATATGCAATTAATATTAATTTCGAGTTCAAGACTTTTGACGTCAAATCCGATGAATCATAGCAAATTTGGACATAGTTGAAATTTTTCGAAATGTGTCAAAGTTATTTTTCCGATTTCATCAATTTTAATCATTCGGAGACAATGGAGTTCAATGACAGCCCAGTGCTCCATGAGTACTTCCCGGTTATAGGAGTATGGATTGACGAATCTATCTCCGAAAGATTATTGAGTAATAATTTAAATCTTCATTCTTTCATCAGGAAGATTGGTTCAACTTTTGCATCGAAACTTCCTGGATGGAGGTATCTGAACCTGAACAAGAAATTATCAGAAAATGCGGAAAAATTAACAATAAAATCATATAATATACTCCAAAAATACAGTGATATCTTTATTACACCAGAACTCATGAAGAAACTCACGTTTAACCAAACAGATTTGCTACCATACGATAAAATTGATATTTCAAATTTTGCAACAGCAGGAATTAACAACTTATTGCCATGGTATTTGGATCTATTCAAGGTTTTATCTAAGTCACCACGAGATACAGGATTTATTTTTTCAGATATTCCAAGATACGTAATTTCATTCGTTGATAAATCGAACGCGCCGAAAAACATACTCAGAAACTTACCGATATCGTTCCAAAATCGAATGCAGAATATTCATGAAGTTACATTAACAATATTTACAATCTACAACGAATCTATTAATCAATTAGAATTAATTGAGAACGGACGTACTCACAAGGTCATAGGTAACACGGCGAAAGACAAATTGTTGACAATTCTTACAGAAATTTTATCAGATATATTAGTTACAAGAATTCCTGAATATATCAAGAAATTAATACAGACAGACAAAAATAACAAGTATTTGCAAAACAAACCGACAAGTATATTATCAAATTTGTTTCATATTAAACCAAATACAGAAGAATTCTATGATAGATTGTTCATGTTGGCATTAAACCATTTAACAGTCAGACAGATAGACGAATCACGTACAGTTATTCTTGATTTACTATCGAAAAGTGAATATTCTCGATTATACGAAGTTAAGATTTGTTATATTCATATACAGCTATCACTTCTTACTCCACTGCATGAGTACATTAATGTCATAAGTGAAATATTTACGAATGAATTAGATTTTAGACTTTTATATTTGATGTTACTTATTGTTCACACATACTCTGGAACACAAGTTTTCTTGCAGTCAGAGATCGTTCTCAACAGACTTATATTAAGTTATCCATGCAAACATATAATTGCACAATCAATTTTCGGATTTTGTTACGAAAGACTAGCAATCAAGTCTATAGCACTCAATAGATACAACCACGCAGCGCTTTACTTCTTTCTCGCAAGAAGAAAATATTATCAAGTTAATGGAAATAAAATGCTTGTTGGCTATTCATACAGATGCTCTGTACTCACACAGCATATCTTATCACGAAATGATGATCCAACAAAGCTATATCGCTGTGGAGTTTCAGATTTGAATATTCTCAGAAATCAAGACTTTGGATACTCCTCATGTTGGGAATATCTCAACTCAAGAGCTCTAAAGAATGTTGCCAAAGACTTGGAGCGTTGTGGCCTTGATCAATTTAATCAGATAATTTATTTCTATCTTTTAGCGCATACATACAATCAGAAGTTGACAGTCAACGTCCTGAAAGGAATGTTCAACGCTTTCAACAAACTCGTTGATAAAGAACAACTCAATGGCATTTCTCTTCCATATTTCATCATCAAGAATAACGTGAAGATAATCAAATACGGATCTGCTGAATACTTCAAGTTCGACTCCGCTCCTTACAGGGAAATGATCAACCTGTGGGAGAAGAGCACGAGAACGATGAGAAATGTTGAAGTTCATTGGGGCATCAAGAGGAAAGTTGAAGTTAAGCCAGAAATTGTTGTTGTCAATGAACCAGTTGTTATTCGCTTTAACATCATCAAGAACAAGATCCCGTACTGCTTCAACAAGTCTCACTTGATTGTTCAGCAGTCAAACATTGCATACACGAAAGATCCACCTCCAACAAAGTCTTTAACGAAGAAAGTCAAATCTCTTGAAGAGCCAAAATTCACAAAGAATCAAACGCAAATGAAGATGCCTGAATTCACACAGAACTCGATCGAAAATGATTTCTGCAAAGTCTCAATGAAAGTCATAGACATAAAACCGCTTTCTAGAGATTTAGAGATACTTCCGACGAAGGAAGTTCAATTCACAGTCGACAGAATGAAGTTCCAGTTCTGGGAAACAGCTATTATGGATATTCCTTTCCCTCATTTGTTCATTCAAAGTGTCACAAATCAGCCAACATTATGTGTTGTTGTTAATGATAACAAAGAAATAGATACATCTGATGGTGAAGTCAAACCATTCAAGCTCACAATCGCTAACATCGGTGATGCTCCTGTCAAGAGATTGTTCTGTATGCACAACAAACCGTACTCGATCAATTTGTCTCCGAATACAACAATCATCAATGGATATGCTGTCATTCCAATCATCACACAGAGCGTCATCAATCCTGGAGAAGAGATAACAATCGATTGCTTGTCAATAGGTGGCAGAACTAGTTTCATTTGTCACATGATTTGGTTCTATGAAGGAAATGATTCGATTTATTGGAGGCATTTCGTCAGTCGTTTATGCGTTTCTTCTCGAGTTCTTGAAGACGTCAGCACATCGGTTTTCGCTGATCCAAAGGACTGGGAGAAAGATATCCTGTTCGCTCATGTCAACCACACTTCAGAAGTCTCTGCAGTTGGCGCAAAATTCCACGGAAAGTACTTCAAGAAGATGGAGGATATTAAAAGTGACAATGTGAGCTTAGAAAGCGACAAATCTTCATTTTATTTGGAAGAGACAACGGATGACTTCAAGTTTGAGTCATGGAGAGATATGATGTATGATCACAATGTCCATGATGGTTATGTTTTGTTATCTGTCAGAAATGATCAAACACAAACTGAAGTTTTGAAGCAATTCCACGTTGTTGCTCTAAAGAAGAAGTACAGGTTGCACGTGGAATGTGTTGGATCGATCAATTTGAATGATACAGAGACAGCAGAAATCAAATTAACAGTTAAAAACGTTTCTGATTCGGTTTTAACCAATATTAAAGTAACCACAGACAAAAGTAACAAAGAGATCATATGGGTTGGCAAAGATACTCATTATTGTCAAGAGATTCAATCATTATCTGAAGAATACTTCTATTTTACAGCATTCTTCATGAATCCTGGCATACATGATGTTGCGTCATTTATCATCACGGATTCATCGAACAAAGCTACGCATATACCGTTCAAGAAATATATTAGTGTTTTTTAAATATTTTGTTTTTATCGGTTTTTAAATTATCCATTGATGACTATTAAAAGGAAATCGATCAAAAATAATTTCAATTTAAAACAAATCTGTCAGTTTTTTATATTTTAGTGTTTTATTAACAATTAAACATCAAAGATTATAAATATTAAATAATAGTTTTGAAATAGTTATCAATTTTTTTTGAGAATTGACTTAATTTTTTTTTTCAAGAAGTCGCCACTAAAATTACACAAAAATCAATGATTTTGGACTTTGCTTTTGCGTTTCACAATGAATTTGAAACTTTTTATTTTATTTCACAAAAATCATCATCAAAAATCTCAAATCCAACATTAATCACTTATACAACTTATTCCATTCCTTCTAAATTTTAATTTCATTCAAGGAAATTGTGGTATTATCACTTTAAAATTCGGTTTAAATGAAAGAATTTATCGATAATCATCGTAATATGATATGATGGACTGAACACTTTTGTTTCTATGGGTATTTCTATGATTTTGATAGGCGCTGATTGTTCAATGTTAAAGTAAGAATTGAAAGTCAATTATTTTGATCTCTGCAATGAGAACTAATGCATAATACATTATGAATATAATCAAAAACTCCTATATTAGGTATTTATTCAAGCCACATCCACCAAATCCTTTAACAACTACAAAATATGAACTGTAATTTGATACAAACCCATTTCCAGATCATATAAATGCAAAAATATTTGAAAGCAGAGTCAGTTGGTGATAATAATAAAGATTTGAGCTCAAAATAATTTTGGCGGTGTTCTGATGTAAACCATTCAATATTTTAGGCAACCTCCAACGTAAACTTATCAAAAAAAGTTTAGATTTCAATGAGTAATTCACCCCCTTCGGCAGATGGGGACAACGGACTTAAGTCCGAGCAGAGCTCAGTCGATAACAAGGACAATGTCCAAGAAGTAAATCCCGAGCAAGAAGAATATCAAGAAGAAATTGATGCGAAAAATAATTCTACAGCAGATCGTCCAAATACTTCGGATAATGAGACGCAGGAAAATCATGAAACCAGTGGTGCAGGAAAAAGTGGTCAAGACGATTTCCACATCGACGATTATACTATTCAAGATATTTTCTGCCAATCACAGGATTCCTCCAACATGAAATATCTCGTAACGCTCGAGGGATCCTCGATTATCCGCACAATTAAGGTCGGCGAGAACGTATTCAAGAATAACAGAGAATATTCGAAAATTCTCAGCAAATTTAAGGCATCTACATCTCCCGGTATCTTCACGTCGAACCTTTCGCCGGAGTTAATTGAACCAATGTCATCTCCCGTCTCTGTTCCTTGTTTGTACATCGACAGAATCATAAAACACCGCTACGCCGCCAATCCCAACACATACTTGATAGAACCCGATGATTCCGACGACGAGGAGGCTTTTATTAACGATACTGTCGATAAAACAGATAAAACGATTATTTACTTCGTCAAGTGGAATGGCATGGATGAGGAGTCCGCTTCATGGGAGACCAAGGCCACAATTATGGGACAAGCTCCTTCTTTGTTCTGTGCAGCCAATGCTTATGATTTCCAAAGAATTGTCGATAATTACTGGAGAAGGACAAAAATGATCGACGAGGAGACAGAATACAAGAAATTCCCAGAAACTCTCGAGCCACATGATCTTCTTCACGATATTAAAATATCGGACACACAGCTTGATATGTTTAACTTCATCGTCAAATCTTTGTCAGCTAACAAGGTGCCCGTTCTTAGAATACCACAAGGAATTGGAAAAACAGTCGGTATTGCTTCATTCTTAAATACAGCGGTCTTCAAGCTCAATGAGCAGCACCCAGCACTCATTATCTGCGATGATACATACTCCTGGGTCGAAACACTTCGTTTCGCTACAAATCTTTATTGGTGTGAATATCCAGATAGTAAAGCCGCTAGAAGCATCATCTCTCGCGAGGAATTCGTAGGAAAGATCGGTGCCAAGTTCGACGTCATCGTAATGACCAGCGAATTGACACAACGCGCGATGAATTCTGTTAAGAAGGTTAAGTGGGGCTTCGTCATCTTTGATCAGACTAGAGAACAGTTCAAGATCCCATCCTGGCTTGTCCGCCTTCCGGGCCACAAGATTTATCTTTTCGACTCCGAAACCGAGGATTATTCAGTTGCTCACCAGAATGTCGACGTCGCTGTCATCAAAGGACAGGAGTACAAGGCATACGAGGAACTTATAATGGTCCCAGACACCAATGCAGAATTAATTTACAATTATCTTCACGGACACATGAAGAACTACAATCTCGAGTTTTACGACAACTTCCAGGTCCAAGTTGCGTTCTTACAGTCCGCTTACTCTCATCCATTCCTTGTTCCAGAACTTCGTGATCAAATCATCGCAAACAAAGTTGCTGAACTCGGTCACGACCTTTCACAGGACGAAACCATCAATCTCCTCGGCGAGTCATCGTCGAAGTTCCAAGAAATCCTCAAGATTGCCAACGAATGCACATCATCGAAGACAGTTTGCGGCATCATCGCCAATGGTTTTGCTGTATTGCGACTCCTCAAGGACTTCTTAGTCCACACTGGCGTTCCAGCCACATTGTTATCTTCTCCATTGTCACACGAAGCCTTCGACACATCATTCGAATATGGTGCATTGTTGATGACGAGAAACATCAACTCCCCAGTTATCGAGAACCTCGACATCAGCACGCTCGTCTTCTACGACATCGACGAGGACTTCCAGACAGACTTGCACATCCAGGAGTACCTCGGAAGGTCGTCACAAGTCGCCGTTAAGCGCCTCTTGACAGCTGAGTCCGCAGAAACAGCCATATACGGCCATGTCTTGAACACTGATGAGTTCTACGCTCAGACAATGGAGAACGACGAGGCCGAGCCATTAGTTAGGTATGCTATGGCTACAACAAGCGGCTGGAGCAGAGCTAAGATACCGACAGTCACAACAGTCGATGTTTGCTACCCAGACATGATCAACCAACTCTACAGGGAGTACAACGCAGCTCCAATCGAGTCATTGGCTCCATCCAAGGAATTCTGGAAGCACATCTTCCAGCCATCCGATGATGAGAACCAGGGCAACGACAAGCTTGCTGAAGTCAGGCATTTGGTTGACGCAATCTGCGAACACGGCATTTTCGACATCGATGGGTTGGCCAGCGAGCTCAAGCTCTCCAACGACGCGACAGTCAGACGTATGCTCACATGCCTCTTGGCAATGCTCAAGGAGTGCAACACATACGATGTTTTGTACGTTGCTTGCTTCGTTGCAAGAGAGCTCGGCTGCGATTCAGTTCCAGTCACAAGCGAGGACTGGCAGACATTGTGGGAGCGACGCGAGTCCGATGATGGAGAGGCAAAGATGATGCAGCAGAATCTAGACAGTTCAAAGGTTTACAGGAGCTTCACAAAGACGTGCGGTATCGTCAACGACAAGATCGCCGTCCAAGCTTACTCAGGATTGTCCACAACAGAGTTCCCAAGAAGGTTCTACACAGATGCTGATGAGTACCCAACAAAGAAGAACTTGACTGAAGTTTTGACAACGAACACTTTCTGGTCAGCCAGATACGACGAGCTCAGACAAGCAATGCGTGTCGATGCTAACTCATTCGCAACGCACTTCCCGCAGAACAAGGAGATTCCTTCTGGAAATCCAGCTCTCGAGTTCGTTCTTGAGATCTTCAGATGGAACCCGAAGGAAGCTGATTGGGATGAGAATGAAGTCATCCAGGTTTTGTCAATGCTCTCATCTAACGGTATCCCAACACTCGACAATGGTGCTGATGATGGCGATGAAATCATTGCTTTGTGCAACTTGATCAGAAAGACGCCAGAAGAAGCAGTCAAGTTCGCTCGCTTGCTTCAGGAGGAAGTCATGAAGTTCACTGTTCACGACCTTACTCTCGTTCTCCCATCCTCAATGACAAATTCTGAAGATGTTGTTGAGATCGTTGGAAGCACAATTTTAAACGAGAAGGCCGGCGTCATCGCTATGAGTGCAATAAGAATCTACTTGAACATGAATGAGGCCCAAAGAAAGGATCAGTACGCAGGAATCCTTCCAGACGGATGGAACATCGAGCACGATCTCATACTGTTCTCCATCGCGTGCCAGTTCGGTTTGGAGGCCGCCAAGCAGCTGCCAGATGTTGCAATTGGCGACTCTAGAAAGGGCATCGACTGCAAGGTCACAAAGGAGATGTTCGAGAAGGTCATGAAGGCCATTGACAGCACAATTCCAGAGAGGAGAATTATCGCCATCTCTCAGGCCACAACAACAAAGTCATCACATCCAGCATACTCAGACGAAGAGCCAACAACACCAAAGGAGACGAAGCATGCAGGAAGGAGAGGAAGGCCAAAGCCAACTCCACCACCGGAGCCAACAGCAGTCAATCCAAAGATCGTTAAGATCAAAGAGGAAGCTCCTGTCATCGTCCAGAAGCCGCCACTTGCCCCACTTCCATACGAAGTCAGACTGAGAAACAAGGAAATCACAAACGAGGACTTCCTTCAGAAGTCTCGTGAGTTGATTATCCCAGTCCAGAGCATCGTTAAGGTCATCGAGGATAATCTTCTTCCACCAGAGTTCGTTTTGCAGCTGTGCAGAGAGAACAAGGTTGGACCACAGTTCTTATTCCAGCTCATCGGCAATGGAAAGATCTATCCAAACATCGTCTATCAACTTCTTCTTGAGCATCAGATCTCGAACGACATCATCAACGAAGTCCTGATATTCGTCATCAACAACAAGTCATTCCCAGATGAAGCAGTCAGATCCATCCTCAACATCTACGGCTACAAGCAGAACATGATCCAACAGGCACTCTCCAACAGAGGAATGGTTGTCTCAGCCGCTGATAGTGCTCTACAGCCACAAGCTCAGCTGCAGCAGAAGGTCCAACAGCCTGTTCAGCAACCAGTTCAACAAGTTCAGCCACAGCAGCAGCCTAAAGTTCCGCAAGTTCCATACCAGATCATGTATCCGCAGGCAGTCGCACCGCCAATGCCACAAGTTCCACAGGGAATTTCGATCCAGCAGATGCAGATGATGCAACAGCAGCAGGCTCAGCAGCAGCAACAGACACAGGCAGCTTCATCAAAGAAGGGAGCCATGAATAAGAAGTCACCGATACCAATCGTTCCTCCGATCCCAGCAAGCTTGCAAGGCCAGCAGTATCAGTACATAATGCAGATGCAGCAAATGCAGTTTATGCAGCAGCAACAGGCTCAGGCTGCCCAACAGCAAGCGGCCCCGGCACAGCAACAAGCTCAGCAGCAGCCAAAGAAGACAACATCGATGCAGTTAAGGAACAGGAAGAAAGTTCATGCTGACAAACAAGAAGCACCACAGCCAGTTCAGTCTCCTCAGCCGCAGCAACAGATGCCACAAAT
Source organism: Trichomonas tenax (assembly GCA_023091735.1). Taxonomy (NCBI): domain Eukaryota; phylum Parabasalia; order Trichomonadida; family Trichomonadidae; genus Trichomonas; species Trichomonas tenax. Next base: position 23,523 of record JALKBU010000243.1, read on the forward strand.
GCCTCCACAGTTCCTTCTCCACCAAACAATCCCAATGAAGTCCCAGCAAGCTCCGTTACAGATCCCAATGCAGCAGAAGATTGTCGAACCTCTCCTCAACATTCCAATGAAGACAGACAGCAAAGCTGATGACAATTCAGTCAAAGGCGTCGTCAAATCGACTGCCCTCGAGACATTCTTCCAGAGCTTTGATAAAGTTTCAGAGCAGCGCAAAGGAAAGAAATAAGAGCATTAATTTGTAACGAGAATAAAAGCATGTTTATTTATTAAAATCCCGAAACATAATCACACCATTAAATGTGTTTTTGTGTTAATCTAAAACTGGAGTTTTTCCATTTTTATTGATTTCAAAGAGTTGTGAATAAAAAGGTATGAAAAACAAATCAATTGGGATTTTAAAAGATATTTTGATCAACCAAAAGCTTTTAGAACATTGTTTTATTCATTGTAATGATCGGCGTCACTGAATTTTCTACGCCTACTCAAACATCTCGATTTTTCTCCGCCAGTATGAATATTTAAGGCCTAATTTTGGTGGCAAATGAAAAATTTTCCAATCTAAAATGCTGTGGATATATAAAGCATGAAAAATATATTATTCAATATTATATCAAAAAAATATCTTGATTTATTTTGATGTTAACTGACGGATTATCATTACTCATGTTGTTTGCACGCTGTGTGGATGAAAAGTAAGGATTGTAAATTAAGATTAAATATTTTGCGAATAAAACGCAACACATTTTTATCCTGTAAGTCCAACATTTAGTAGACACTGATTTGTTTGCGTTGAAAATGGACAAATCAAGTGAATAATAACGAGATAAAATCAGGATTACTAAAAATGAACAGATTGGGTATTGATATTTAATAGGATACGTATGCAGGTGATAAGCCATCATATTATCATCATCGCATTCAGCTTTATCTCATCCTTTGTAGTGAATGAGCTTGTTTGCAAATTAAAATTGTGATCACAAGCTACAACCATCTGATGCCACAACGCCACAAGGAGCACTACTTCCATGTATTGCTATGACTTCTGTTGTGTATTTGCTGACCATGATATTTCTGTCACTTTTACAATTTTCCCGCCAAATATTTTTGTTAACATATGTTCTTGCTTCGTATATAATTTGTGTTTATATTTTGAAAATAAATTGCTGAATTAAAATAGCTCTAAGTCTCTATTTCAATGAAAAAATGCAACAAAAGTAATCTATTTATTTATGATTAAAAAAATTAAATAATCTTTTGTTAAAAAGGATGAGATAAAGCTGAATGTGTAGTCGTTGGATGTTGTCGCATTAAAAATATCGAAGCAATGATGTGCAAATATATATATATATATTTTAAGTTCAAAGATTATTTTGGATTTGAAATGAGGCAATGGTAAATTTGGCAATCAATGCCGATAATGATGATTTAATCTGTTTACAATGATAGAGAAAGATATTTGAAGTTGATAAAAATAAATTTCTCCTACAAAAGCAGAAAATAAAAAATGACTGTGTAGATTGAAGATATGTTATGGCAAGGATTATGTTTTTCGTTCCTATTTCTGTAGAACATCAAATTAGTCCCCAAATCAAAAGAAGCGGATCTTGAATTTGAATTCAAAATAATCGTTGTGAATATTCTTGCATTCATATTTAAGTGCTAATTATAAATTTAGAATGATCGAAAATTATCGTAAGGGTCACTTTTGAAATTTTTAGAGTCACTTTTTAGATTTTCTGTCCAAATACGCACATTGACTGAGAATATGACAATGAGCATATTTTCAAACGCGTTAACTTTTGCTCTCAAAAATCAGAGCGCGTTAACTTTTGGTATTCAAAAACTTCAAAACTTAGAATTTCATTTTTTTGATTGGCAGATGGAAATGAAAGACTCTTCCAGATACGGCGTCTCTTCACGCAGCCTTCCAAAGCAGAAGTTCACAGATCAGGACGATTCTAAACTAATTGCGATTGTAAATCAAATTGGAACGAAAAATTGGCAAGAAGTTGCACAAATGATGGGTGATAGAAACCCAAGACAGTGCAAGGAACGCTGGGAAAACTATTTATCCCCAGATATCAATAGAGAACCATGGACCCAAGCAGAAGATGATCTTCTCATTGAAAAACAAAAGGAAGTTGGCTCTCGTTGGGTTATAATTGCTAAGTTCTTCAACCATAGAACTGATGCTGCAGTAAAGAATCGCTTCCAAATGCTTGAAAGAAAGCAAAGAAAATTGGAAAAGAAAGGAATTACAATTTCAAGAATGCAAAAAGTTCACTACGAAAGTCCAGTCATCGATGTGAAGCCAAAGGAAGTTCCTGCTCAGCCACAGCAGGAACAAATCGTTCTTAGAAACATTCCAATTCCAAATGATCAGTCATTCTTCGACGAACCACAGTATTCCATTTTCGAAACATACGATTCTCAGTTCTCTGAGCTATACCAGGCAGTTGATGACATATGGGACTTAGATTCTCTTCAAGCTTTCTAATTTATCTTTATTGGTTTTCTACATCTCTAAATTATGTTTGTTCTATTATAAGAAGCTTATTTTTCAATTATTAGCCCATGAAAATCAGTTATGAAATTTCCAAAATAGGATATATCCAAATCTCTGCCGAAGGGCATGGTCAGACAGAACTTGCTCGTGCATTGGAATGAGAGTTATAAGATGAATATGGATCAATCAAATTATTGATTATCGAAGATTTATTTTTGGCTAATAAAATTAATAAAAATAAAATCACACCAATAATGCGGGTTCATTGAATTAAAGAAAAGACACAAAAATATTTATGCCACGTAAAAAATTACTTGTCAATTATAGCTGTTTAAAATGAAATTGGAGATTGCCTGACTTTTGAGATATGAAATTTGATACAGCTGTATCGTTCATACGACGAAGTTTGGGAAAGATTCTTTGGCAGCAGTGACAACTATTCCGTTTTCAATACTTCTATTGATTCACATCATGAGGGACACGTCTACATTTTGAATGTTTTTTTTCCATGCCATGGAAACACCAATCAGAATCTATAGTATCATGCACCACTCGAAAGTTATGATTTCAGAAACTTTTTTTCTGATTCATAATCAAGAAGTATGGCAGGATCTATATACGTTGACGGTCGGCGCTGTATCCAATACCGTATTTGCAGCATAAATTCTACAGGTGGTAATTATAGTCACTCTGTAGTTATTTGTTTTGAGTCAGATGACAATTATATATATCATCAAGAGTTCTATTTCGAAATGTAATCAATCTAACGATTTCCTTTATTTTAGAGAAGGAAAACAAATTCTTGATTCCACAAATATTTCCAACGCAAAATGTTCTGCTTGTTTCATTGAAACGGGATGACCATCATTTCAAATTAATTTCAGTTCAATCATTAATATAGACAATGAAAACATTAAGTTACTTGATTATAATAGTTTTATTTCTTATTGTAATATCATTGAAAACAAAGCCGATGTTTCTAGTGAATATTGTGATATCTTTTGTGGTTATCATCATGTAATAAGTTTTTTTCCAAAAAAACGTTTCAAGATATTTGTTCTACAGTCAGAATTCATTTTCCATTCTTGTTGATAATTGTTTTCTTGATAATAATGAAATTTTATATATAGCACAAGAAGATTATCCTGTTAATCTTACATTTTCTTTCCTTCAATCTCCCGCATCTTTCTACACAAGAATGTTATGCAGAATTTCATCTTGGAATTAACAGGAAAGAAAAATCTCATAACTTTACTTCCGAGATATCACTCTATTTTAGTTCCATGTTTGTTAGTGCATATTCTGAATAGATCTCCATAGAACCATAGTTTTGCCTATAAATAAACATTTCCTTTATGTGAGAAAGACCAAATTACATTTGCCGGACTAATGTGTGAAAACATGTCAAATCGAATTATAACGAAAATATTCTCATTTCAAACAATAATTTGTGAAATCCAAATAATCGTATTCATCAAATATGAAATCGAGAAAAAAAATGTGTTTTTTTCAGTGAAAACGGCAGAAATTGGTGAAACAGTTTTTTATTCTTCATTCATACGACGACGTCTGGGACAGATTCGACGGCCGCGATGTCACTCCTTCCGTTCACAAAACTTCTGATTCTGTTAATTCGGCAGGAAACATCTATGTTTTGAATGCTGTTTTCATGAGCAATGCCATCAACATCACTAATACAGATTCAAAATCCACTCAAAATGGTGGTTTCAAATATAGGATGTCAGGAGCTACGTTCGTATCTCGAGGCAGGATTAAGATAAAAACCTACTTTTAGCATACACATATAGCTCTTATGTGTTACTATACCATATATTAATGCAGATCTTTGAATCAATAGAATTGAACATCAAAATATATAATTAACTTTTTGCATCAAAAAGACTAACCAAATCTACAAAAACAGCTTAGTCAGATGAACAGGGAGTTCTACACATCACAAACCTGATGCAATAATATACAAAGAACTATACTTTTTACAAATATTGTTGGCAAACGGAGTTACGCCTAACAATATTGGATCTGTGATCATTAAAACACACTATGAAATTTTGATAATGGAGTGCAATGCTTTCCACATGATTGTTTGATGCGTCCCACTCATTAGCATGCATTTATTAATATTTTTTCGTATAAGGACTTAATATTAGATGTATTCATATAACTTCTGTGATTTAAATTTGAAATTATCTCTTAGTGATGTTATGCTCCAAATTTTACTGAGTTTTTTTCCAAAACGATAATTCCATTTATGGCACCAAAATTAACTGCTTGATTTGAATTTCATCACTAACGCTAAACAATTATTATCTATTCTATTTATAATACCAATGAGATATATGATCTAATGCCTACATATTAAGTCAGCTTTTAATGAGGGTTGAGATTCAGCAAATCAATTGTTAAACTCATTTTTGTCACATTTTCCACGGGATAACTTTCAATTTATATTCCTTTTCTCTTGAGGATTCTGCATATTGTAGAGTAGCTAGAACAAGCATTGAGGAATATTAGTTTGATTACATCTATAAGTTATTGCTTTTTTTTGCTATTAGTTTTGAGATATCAAATAATTAATTTGAAAACGTTGAAAAAATAAAAAGTCCAAAAATGGGAAGGATTTTTACAAAACAGGGTCAAAAATGATACTAGAAAAGGATTCAAAGCACTGCATTACTGTATGATATAATGACACATAAGAGCTATATGTGTATGCTTAAAGCAGGTTTCTATCTTAATACTACCTCGATAGTTGAATAGAATTAGTACCAATTCTTCCTGTACTTTATGAATGAAATATTTTAATTTAACAGTTGAAAGAATAATGAAAACTTAAAATCCAGCCGCAATATTCTGTCTATATAATATAGGTATATGATATATTCATTACACAGAGTTTCAAGTTTCAAATAAAGTTTTGATTTTTTGAAGATTACAATAAAAAGTGACAATGTCTAATGAGACTTCTGATTTTGATCAACAAACAGATCCAATTCCAGAAGTTCTGATCATAGAACAGCACAGCGACGAAGAGCCTCAGGACGAAGAAGAGGATGGACAGATGTCTGACATCCCTGATTCTTCCGTTCTCGCAAATAACGTTTATGTTGAAGATAAAGTTGATCTAAAACCGAAAGAGAACAACCAGGAGAAGAAAGCTCTCGAAAAATCACCATCGCAGCGCCTCAACAGTCCTTCTGCTTGCTGTTTAATCATTTGATTTTATTTGTTGCGATTGATGCATTACGCTTTGATATTTACGAAGGCAACACAATAATTAACTCAACGCTCGCAGATTCCGTTTGAAATCATCGAAATTTTAACTTCAACAAATTATCATCGATTTGATCATTTTCTTATCGAAATACAACAGATCTCATATTAATTAACACAATTCCTCAACAAAATCGAGTTATCAATCATATTTATTTATAACGAAAAAAATTTTTAAAGAAAACAGGAATTTGATGTAAAAATCAATCAAGCTATTTGTTAAAATAATATAGAATAAACAATTTAAACATAAAATAAATTTTTCATCTCTGAACATTTCATAAAAGTTCAGATGGAACGAAAAATGCAGAAGATTCATTAGTTGCAACCAAAGTATCCTTATGAGCGAATGCATGATCGATAGAGCAGTGGAAGCTCAACAATGAATTGGAAATAGAAAGTTCTCTGTTGACTAAATTAACTCTTCTCACGAATCCTTTTCTGTCGATAACAACTAAAATATCTTCACTGAAATTACTGACGCTGATAATGTGATTGATAGAGAACTCAACAGTTTTGCGTGCAATGAGATTTCCGTTGGGCGTAAGCAGGCAAATTTCATGAGAATTCGCTGCAAAAATGAGACCAAAAATTTTAGTGATGCAGATATTTTCAGGATTAAAGTTTTCGATCTTTGTGTAGAAAATGAAGTCTCCACTGTATTTAAATGACAATATGAAATAGTCCAAAGTTCCAACAACAAAATTATCATTACTGCTTGCAACACATCTTATTTCATCAGCAAATGCGATAATATCTTTGTTTCCTTTGAGTTTAATGACACCTTCGACTGATGAAATTATTGTGTCTGTAACAAACTTCGGATTAATCGATTCAACAACTTTCTTTGTTCCCTGCGAATCGATGTAATGCACTCTCGAAGCTTTTCGCTTAATAACTGCAATGCATTTATGAAGTTGAATGAGATCATCATTTTCATTGACAACGAATTCTTCATCAATGTTTTTGTTGAGTTCTTCAGTGACATTCTTTGATATTGTGTTCACTACAACACTAAAAATCTTTTGCTGATCAATAGCAATGAAGTATTTCTTTGTTTCATCGACTTTCTCTAAGAATATCGCTCTATATTTCTTCGGGAATTTGTATGTTTCCAATTCTCGTTTATAAGTTCTCTTTTCTCTTTGTGGATGCTTCTCTTTGAATATTTGCATTGGCATTTGTCCTCCTTGATCAAGCATTGACATTATTACTTGCTTATCTTGAATCTTCTCCCAAACTTCTTCAGTGAAAATTATTCCAAATTTATCAATACTGAGATATCCAAAAACAGCATCAATCCAGTTTATGATATTTTCGTTGTTCTCGAGGATCTTCATGTTCTTCATTACATATTCAGTTGGATTCTTAATAGGAATCATCTCTGGACAGCAGAAGTGTTCCGGCGTGAGTTCTGTTACTGAAACGCTGCTGAATAAAATTTCGTCAAGTTCTTCTAATGACATGTTTTGTGTGTGTGATGATGTTAATTTTGAAACACATCCAGGAGGGAGACAGCTCTTGTTTGGAGCAAATCTGTTTAACGCTGCAGCAGAGAAATCTCTTTCAAGACCTTTGTATAAGACATAAGGGAAAACAGGATACATTTGTGGATCATTTAATGATCTTCCTGCAGCAATGTTAATCGCCATCAAATAAGTGAATGTTGGAATATTTCCTAATATCCATTCTTTCCTGTAATATTTTAAATCGAACTTATCCTTGCGTTTAAGTTCTCTCATTGGAATTTTGTTCGATTGTGGCGAGAAATCGATCAAAAATGATCTATTTTTCATGAAAATTTCGATAGAATTCGATATCAAATATCTCTTTCTTGGTAAAACTAATTCGATATCATCGATATTGAGAACTTTTGTTGAAGTTTCTGTTTGTAAGATAACATTTTCCTTTGTAATAACAAACTTACAATTGATTGAAGCTTCGATAGTTATTAATTTGCAATCCGCCGAATATATTTCATCTTCAATTTTAGAAGCTTGTTGCATAACTTTGTCATTGCTTTTAGTGACTTTAAAGAAAGGAGCAAAGAACCTAGAATTCATATATGTATCGCGTTTCATCTGCATTTGTTCATTTGTCTTCCAAATCGATCCAACGAAAGAGAATTTTTTTGCAAGTCTTCTCATTGTCTTATTTCCGTAATATCTGTGTGAATAAACTTCTTTCAACATATCTGAGATATTTGTTGATTGTAATGATATCAAATTAGGATCAATATCGAATGAAACGTTGAGATATTCGATAACGCTCTTCTTCACGTTGTCCATTAATGTCGTGAAGTCCGTTTTCACTAAATGAAGGAAAATGTGACCATCATTGAGAATGTCTTTTATGACTTTATGATCAGATTCTTTGTTGATTAATGCTGCAAGGAAATTAAGCCAAACATTGAATGATTGTTCTGAAGGTTTCGTTACTTTATCAACAATCAAGAAAGCCAAATCCATGTTAACCAAATTCATGCCTTTCGTGAGTCTTATCATGAATTCTGGTTTCCTTACTGTTCCATTTTCAACGAAATCTTTAAATTCATTAAAAGAATCAAATTTTGGCTTGTTATACGTTTCTAATTGAATTTCATCTTCTCCACCGAATATAGAATAATCATAAACCATTTTCAAGAATTGAGTGTAACAGTTTGTGTTCGGATGGAACAAAATATGGAACAAAATCAAAGCAATCATCTGATTTGAGTCCAAAAACTGACCGTCAAGAAGGAACTGTTTGAGATAAACATCAGGATCAAAGCAACCAATATAGCAAATTAATGTGATGACAGAAACAACTTGAATGAATAATTCCTGCTTCACTTGCATCTGTTTTGTTAAGAAAACATAAATTAATCCACGTGTCGCGAGATCATCGGAGTTGAAATAAACGAGAAGAATCGGCATAAACCAGAACTTTGTAATGAACTTTTCAGGGTCCAATGAAGCCAAGAATGAAGCGAATTTATTCATCGCTGTTTCGCCAAGATAAAGAGCCATCCAAGAAGAAATAACAATTAACTGAGGGAATTCTTGTTCCATTTGAATTATGACTTCGAACAAATCTTGATTAACATATCTCGTTCTGTCTACTGTCATTGCAATGAATTTCAAATACTCTTCCGTCTTTTCACGACCGATGTGGCAAATGATATTAAGTATATAATAAAATCTTGTGTCACGATTTGGCTTAAGAAGTACAAAGATTAATTTCGCGGAATCGGAAGGAATGACATCAGGATTCTTTTGTATCAATTGCTTCAATAACTTAAGCATATCATCAACTTGTAACATGTCCTTGCAGACAGCGCAGTGACTGACAATCAGCAAATAATCATTCAAAGTAAACTTCAAGTTATAAATCAATGAATTAATTTTCATTCTCACGAATTCGATATCGAGATTTGGATCTCTTGCTGTTGAAATGAGTTCTGATTCTATTGGTTCGTACCAGAAATATGTTCTCATGTTAGGAATGATCTTTGCGATCGTTATAATCTTGTAATCGTATAATGAAGACCAATAAGAAACAATTTTTTGATATGTTGAAGCATCGCAATTCTCCCATATCTGGAAATTGAAGATAATGTATTCCAAGAACATATCAATCATTTCTTGCGTATTGCATCGACTGAAGAACAATGAAAATTTGTTGAAAACTTGATAAGACAAGTTTTTGCATGAAACTAAATTTTTCGCAATAAGTGGCAGATTTTGACTGAAGTGAATTTCCATTTCATAAGAAGAAACAACGAGCATTGTCAATACTTCAATTATTTCTTCGAGAAAATGCTGTGGCATGAAAGGAACGTATTTGAATAAAGGAACAAACAAATCGATGTTTGCTGGATACAAAAATGAATCATAAATAGACTTCGGGAATGAAGACGGAGAAACTGTTGATTCAACATTTTTGTTTTTGTATGAGAAAACAATTCTGTCTTTGAATGATTGGAACTGTTCTTTAGGTTGAATGACGTAACCATAAACTTTTAGTTTGCTTACACAGCAGTAAAAGTCGACATCGTCATCATTAATATTCTCAGCATCTCCTCCCATGCTTATCATTAAAGTGCTTCTTGCAAAGTTGGGGAATGAAATGTTGTAGTATTTCATCTTCTTTCCATCCATCGAGAATCCGAGATTAGCAATATTTCCTTCTAAGAATGTTACTGTTATTAAGCATTTGTGCCACATGTCATCAGGCAATGTTGGACACAGTGTTGCAATGCTGCTTGATTTCTCTTTGTAAAGATATAAACGAGCCAACAATGAATCTCCACGAATGAATATTTGGAAGTTTAATTCTTCATTATCTGATAAAGAGAAAATCAATGGTCTTGAATTAGAAATAACAGAAACGGGAGCATCATATTTGATTTGGAATTTAACAGAGAAACCTTCAGCAATTTTAACCATCTTGAAATTATCGAAGTTTATCGTTTGATCTAAAATTCCGCTCTTGAAATAAATCGGAGGATCTGATGACATAACAGATATTGCTGTGTGTAGCATTGATAATATTTTCGATGAATATTTGTTGAAAACGTTGTCTTTGGGAACTAAAACATCGATTGCTGTACTTGGAATTTGTGGCGTTGAAGCATTGACAAACAATAAGTTTATCAATGGGAATATTAAGTTATTGACATTATCTTCTGTTAAATCGAAAGTGAATTGAAGATTCCTAAAGTTAAAAACTTTTCCTTCATGCTTCAAATATTTCAACAACAATTTGTCTAAAGCTCCATCGTGACACATTTGGCAGTTCTTTATACAATATCTGCACAATTGGAGGAAATATGCTAACATCTTTTCGACTTCATCGTGCTTTTCTAATATCGAGAAAATCAATAATATAACATTTGGTTCTAAAATAATGAACAATGCATCTGTATTTCTTGTTTTACTTTTTGCTAATATATTGATCAACAAAGACATCGTTGTATCTGATTTATATCCAATCTTTCGTATAACTGAAGAGAATTTTTGAACCATTTCTATTGTCAATTGGAAATCTTTAACATTTGCAAGTAAAAGAAGAATCAATTGCAAAGTTATATCAAGAAGATCAATGTTTGGTTTGCTAATTAAGAAATTAATTGCACAAGGAGCAACATCTCTAAATATTGTTGAAATATATTTAATATGTGATAATGATTCAACAATAACTTTCAATAAATCGTAAGTTAATTTATCTTGATTAACAACTGAAACTCGATTTTTGTCGATAATACCACAAATGAATTCTGCAACGGGACTCAACAACGAAATATTTTCATCTGAATAATTAGATAAGAATTGCCTGAGAGAGTGAATCATTGGCGATTGAATTGATTCTTCATTAATTCGAGATAAAAATCCGACTAAGAAAACATGTGAAGTGAAACATTTCATAGCAATTTCTTGATTATCGAGCATCGCGAAAATGAAGATTATGATTGTTGAAATTGCTTCGTGAGCTTGAATTTCGATATCTTTCTTCTTGAATGACATTGTTGAAAGATTTGATAAAACTTCGATCATTGCTGACAAAGTGGATTCTTCAGCGAGTTCAACCATATCATATTTTGAAAGTTTTGCATGAATTCTTCCTAAAGTTTCGGCAAACAAGAATGGATTTCCTTTTAATGAAATCAAAAGGTTCTTAATTAATGGAGGGAACTGTGTTGATATGATTTGTAAGATAAATCTTCTAAGGAATGTAACAATGTGGAAATTTGTTTCACTTTTATTGTAAATCGTAATTCCTGGAGTCCAAATTTTCTTTAATAACAAAGCTGTAACGATTCTATCATCAATATTGATGTTCTGGCTTCGAGAAAGCATATAAAGATAAAGAATATAAAGGTAAATATCGATATCACCCTTAGTTAAGAAATGACCGGAATAAGCAACAAAGAAAACCGAAGCATATTCAGGAAGACAACAAATTAATATTTGTGTTATTTTGGAACATAACGCTAAATCATCTGTTGATATCAAACTCTCGAAATCGAATGTGAATTCGAACTCATCTGATGAACTTGGAGTGAGTTTTGTAGGTAATAAGTTTGTTTCTGAAAGTGTTAATGATAATTCCATTCCTGGTTGTGTATTATCGGCATCTGATAATTGATTTTGTTTAACTGTCCAATAGTCGTATTTAGTTCCTGAATTAACCAATCCTATGAAGTATATTGGTAACTTAATAAAGAGATTTTCGATGTTTTCATCAACTTTGTATGAAGACAAAGTCAGCAAAATATTCATCGCGTCTGTGTCTAAATTCGAGAGATATTTATCGATATATTTAGCAATCCTCGCGTAGCTCTCTCTTGCAATAGCATTTCCGTTATTAGATATTGCCGCAAGTATAAAATTTTGAACAAACATTTCCATGTTTTTGTCGCCTTCATAAAAAATGAGATTTAAAAGAACTTCAGTTGCAGCATTAAATCCTGTGAGTGAAGCATGCACAAATATACTGGGAATGTATTGCAATGGGAAGGCTCTTTTTCCGTATCTTGCGAAGATTTCTGTTATTCCGTAAACGAGATAATCGTATTCTGATTTAGAGAGATTTTTCTTAATCCGAAAAGTGAGTTCTAAAAGATTTTCGTATTGATCTTGTAGCTGTGTGGTATCACTGGAGTGCATGAAAAAGATACAGTGCATTACGATCAGTAGGAATAGATGAGGAATTTGGACAATTTGATCTGGCATTAAATCTAATTTCGTTATTTCTCTGATAAATTGCTTGTTGAAGTAGAAGCCCGTGAGGTTTGATAGCTTAAGTGTTCCGTTATCGATTAATATTTTGAGATATCGAAGATCTTCCATGATAATGGTTGGAACCCGGTTCTGATCCAAAACTCTTTCGATGTTTGGATCTCCTTTCCAATTTATCAATATCGGACGGAATCGAGAAAGAAGAGAAACAAGAGGAGGACCATTTCCTTCAACTTGCATTTTTCTCTCTTTGTCACGTTTTTCATGAAATTTTAACACTTCATCTTCAAAATTGACATCATTTTTGATATCTCCATATTATGTAAATCATTTTTTCACGTTTAAATTTTTCTTGAATCTTGAAATTTAAAATTCATATCTTTAATTATTCAATTTTGAAGATTTTTAACTATATCACTGATTAATACACAAATATTTAATAGTTTTGTCCATCTCCAAAATGTTTGATTCTTTAATATTTTCCAAAAAATCAAATTCATTATTATCTTTTCTAATTATTATAAAATGCTTATTTAGACCTATTAAAGAATATTCACAATATTGATTTTAAATAAAAAAGAGCTTTTAGAAATATCAAAATATTTTCTGCGAATAAACAAAAGAATTTTGTTCGGATCGGAAATTTGATATATACACATTGAGTACAGTAAAATATATTACCCTAAACACTCAATGCCATGCAAATATTCGAAAATTTTCAAAATGACCGAATAAAATCTTAACAGAGTGATTAGCATGTAAAATATCGATTTTTAAGAAAGATTTTTTGTCCTTTTGGCGTGGATTTGTTATTTTTGGATTATGATGAAATATTAATATTTTCTTAGATACATATAATATATTAACATTTATTTATAATGATACATACAGATCATATCTTTTCTTAGGTTAATTATCGAAAAAGATTGACCAATATTAATAACAGATATTGTTGGAGGATCGATAAACGGAACTCCAAGAAAGCTTATTATACATCTCGTTATGGGATCGTAGAAAGAACTGAACGAATGGAATGCTGGCATCAAGAAAACACCATTACTCAGCGCTCCATCGCTAAATGTCGTTGTTTCTTGATCAGGAGCGACGTAAAGAACGAACCACCAGTTTGTCTCTAAGTCTAATGCATAAACTAGTGTTAAATCATTCTTTGTTTTTCCTCCGAAACACACCAGATATCCAGAGCAATATACTATTGTGCCATGGATAGGGTCATGTACGGGTGTCGCACCGATGCAAGGTGTAATTGTCGCTGACTCTTCTTCGATGTTGATTTTCAATAAGTTCGAACCTTTGCCACCTCCATACGAATAAATGCATTCACCTTCCTGACAGTGAGGTGCTTGACAGTTCCAAGAGATATTGACACCATTTTCTCGCCATGTATAATTATTTATATCTAAAATATACATATCTGAATAAATTGAGCTCTTGAAACCGCCAAATACAACCAGCTTCTCGTTATAAAAACCTATATATGCATCAGAACGTGGAGCTGGTTGAAATCCAGAAGTTGAAACTAATTTAACGCGATGACTTGTTACATCTACTACGTAAAGATCGTTGTATAATGAGTTGCTGTTATTACCACCAAATATTACTAAAGAATTATGAACGAAACAGGCAGAAGCGCCGGATCTCGGTGAAGGAACGTCTCCTTTCAATTCGATCCTTTCCCAACTGCTTTTGTCTATGTGGAACGCCCAGAAATCCGACAAAACTGTTCCCATCGATGAAATTCCGTATCCGATATAAACAATCCTCGTAGATTGGTTAAAAGCGAAAAAGTGGCCTGTTCTAGGCAGCGGGCAGCTTCCGTTAGGCGTTTTTATCGACCAAAGGCACGTGAAAGCCGTTTTCAAAAGTGAACATCCAACCAATGAAGGGCTATTGTTGTATATTTCGTGCGTGTTTGAGGACTTCTCCTTCCCTGTACGAGGCATGCTGACGGGCTGAAGGCTTTGGTAGTCGAAGCTGGCGGATGAGGGCCTGGAATAGCTCACCTCGTTTCCCATCCTAAAGTCACCTTTTATTTCCAAATTTTCAAAACCGCCAAAATTGTTTTGTGGAGTTTACAAACCAAGTTGTAAAGGAAGATGGAAACTATTCACTTTTTATGTCGATATCTATAATCTCCATAGTATGTTATGCAGAATTTTAAAGTAATTTTGCGAATTCATTTTGTTGCTCTTTTTTTGAATTTGAAAAATCTAACTTTATTGCAATAGTTTTATTATTATATTTAGTTTTAAGACGATTTGATTTTGAATTCAATTTTTGTTGTTATCTGGAGATTATTACAGATGTATATTCTAAATTTCAAATTTCGATGATGAAAATGATTTTAATTGAAAAATTTTGAAGATAAATATTATCTACCCACTACTGTAAATCTAAATTTAAAATATTATGGAAACTTAATTTTTCGATTTGAAATTTACCGATAAATTATATATATGTAGATCATAATTTTCTAAAATGTCATCTTCAATATTTCGGTTTTGATAACAATATAACCTTCACAAAAATTCAAAATAGACTTTCAAAATAAAAACTCAAATTATTTTAATGATGCATTGTAATGTCGAGCACATGACTCTTGGAAAATACATCCTCGACAAGCAGATAGGTGCAGGAGGCTTTTCCACTGTCTACAAAGCCTTCCATTCCAAGACAAAGCAACCTGTTGCAATCAAAGTCATCAACAGGAAGTCCACTGCTTCTTTAGACATGATCACTTATCTCGAGAACGAGTTTAGATTGATATCATCCCCACATTGATAAGGTTTACGAAATCATTTACACTGAAGAAGACATCAGTATCGTCATGGAGTACCTCCCCAATAGGGACTTGCAGACTCTCATCAATCGCGACTACAAGTTCACATCTTCAGAGCAAATCAGAATTGCCAGTGAAATCTTGGAAGGACTCAACTATCTCCATTCCAGAGGCATCGCACACAGAGATGTAAAGCCAGGTAATATATTATTCGACGAGAACATGCACACAAAGTTATTTGATTTTGGATTCTCGAAAGAACAATCGACATTATACCATACATTCTGCGGCATACAGCTTTTCATGGCCCGAGAGATCATCAAGGGACTTCCATATGACGGCAGGAAGGCCGCCATTTGAGCTTTTGGAGTTACAGTTCACCTGTTAGCGAACTTATTTTATCCATTTGAAGTCAAAAGCGAGCTCCAGTTCATTGCAGACGTCCGCAACAACAAACTCTGCATATGTGTGGACGGTTATGGAATCATTGGATGGCTCGCAAAGAATTCTTTGAATTATGAGATGGAAGAGAGGCTTACAAAGAATTCTTAAGGCGGCTGATTTGCTTCAGTACGTTAAGCAGCAGAGTGTCCTTCCTGTTATATCTTTTACCAAGTTTGGCTGCGTTTCTAAGAGATCTCAAACGACTTGCCCTATTCCATGCCTAAAAGTTGTTCCAAGCACACCATTATTCAACAAGGCAATGACAGTCAATGGAATTCTATGCGGAAGGAAGCTAAATATCCAGAGAAGAAAGGCAATGAGCCTTGAATAAAATCTTGTTTGTAGTTTCGTGTTAATTATCACTTCTTTATATCACCCATATCCTATATTCCATGTACTCTCAGTGATAAAGTCGCAGAATAATAAATATTCAATAAAATATCGAAAAACAAAAGCCTCCCCAGATTGAAGATTTGAATTCTACATACAATGTTAATGCATATCAACACGAAATAAAATAGAATTTTGGAAAACCAAAAGCAATTAAATATTTTGATGCTAGCACTTTGATAATATACACACATGGGGCTATCGATGCTCCTTTTCATTGACAATAACATGATTCGATACAATTTTCTCAGATCCACTTCAGAATCAATAGAATCCTGTGGAACACTTAAATATAACATTCAATATGTCTGAATATGCTATATTCTGCTTTGTTTGATCTATTTTAACCAATATTGAATTTGGCAATCAAATGTACAACATTTTACTCTTACTTCGATATTTTATTCTTGATAACACTGTGTAAAGCATTGTTACGATACACAGAGCTTTATGTATGCTTTTGATTTGTCGACATCAAATTCAATGATAACAAACGAGTGTTTATTGATTAAAAGCTCAATACTGTATGAGTGTGAGTGATATTATTTATGTGAACAGTCTCAATGATGAAAGGATGATAAAAATGAAGATAATCAAATATTTTGACATGTAAAATTATTAAATGACAATATGACACGTAAACTTCGAATTTGAATCAAGGAGTCATAGAAACATATTGATTGGTATCATATCATTGCAAAATGTTTATTCCTGTTATCAGAATGTTATATAGTGCACTCGGGTCGTTTAAATGTCAAGCACCAAAATATCAATTTTAACCTTATTAAAGGTTTTTTGTTAACTTTACATCATAAATAAGGTTATGTCACTTTTCGTAATTATGGAAAGCGAAGATCGAAATTTGTGGGACGCTTTCTATCATTCAGTCTTCGGCGAGATGCCTCTCACGGAGCTTTTCGTCAGTTCTGTCGAGAAAAGTCATTTCTCACGAAAATTACACAAATATTTAATTTCGGAACCCAAAACAGCAGAAAATTTTGATAACCGATACAGGGTTCAGTCGTACCTCAAGTACTTGGGTGAGAAAATCGAAGATAATTCACGTGATATCGTTATCTCAGACTTGTCAAAATCAACAGATCAAGTTATCACACAAATACTTCCTTACATTCTAAACAAGAAGAAACTAAACAAGTCTGATGAAGCCTTCTTACACAATATAAGCTTTTTTCTTCTTCTTTTTAGAGAAACGAATTCTGGAGCTTTTGAAACGCTTTATCCGGAAATACAAAAGCTAATTAACGAAATAACGTTCGAAAATCTTTTCTCTATTCTTGGTCCTGACTTCTTTACTTTAATGAAAGATATTCCTGAAAAATTTTTAACGACATTTCCTATTGATGTTCATTCCATTGCTGAACTATTCAAGTCTCATTTGATAATTTCTAACGTTAAGCTTTGTGATATTTTGCAAAAACGAATTTCAAATAATTATTCATTTCCAAAGCAATTTCCTTTCATATCTGATTTATATTTCACGTGCATGAATACAGCTCTTACTAAATCAAAATCAATTTTTGATTTATTGTCTAATTTAGCAATTGAAGACGTTGTTTCATCGAATTTCGAGAATTTGTTAACACATTTCAACGGATTTCAAAAGATTATACCATACTACTTAGTTGCAAATCAACAATTGATTTATTCGAATTTAGAAATGTTGACACAATTTCTTTCACAAGATTATGTTCCTTCTGTCGCCACAGATTTAGTTTCACGATTCCGTAATGACCAAAGATTACTTGAAATGATATCATTCTGTAACGGAGATGATCTTGTGTTAACACCTGCTGATTTAATGGATTCTTCGCTTGTTTTTCATTTGCAGAATGTGATTGGAAATAGCGAAATTTTGGAATTTGCAGAAAACAAATATTTCTTAGTTTCTGATATTGATTCGCAGATAGATTTTGATTTCATTAGATGCTATTCAATATTCAGGAACTATTTCTCTATATTTAACTCTCCACCTGCATCGACAAAACGATATTTGGATCAAATCGTGCAATCATTTAAAGAAATTAAAACAGAGAAAATTCGCGAAGCAATGACATTCGATTTGTTCGCTTTATTGTTCCTTAAAAAGAAAGACAAATTCGTAACAAATACAGCAATCGCGAAAGCAATACTCAAAATCATTAATTCGTATACAGAAGATAAATACATCAAAGCCGCATATTCACTTTTATGTGACAGATTTACATTTTGGAGACAAGATCCTCCATTCGAAAGTTACATGACAAGAGATCCAACAGATATATTTAGAGCTGTTGAAAACAAGAATTGGCAGCTTGCTAACGAATTAACAACAGGAATTCCGTATTACAGAAATATCTATATTTTGTCTTGCAGCGTTGATGCGATGATTAACAACAAAACTCTTCCAGATGAATCCCAAGAATTCACGAAATTATTAAATTTGGAAGTAGGATTTTCTACATATGCATATGATTTGCTAAAAGCTTCTGCAAAGATCTTCCCACAGTATAAATCAATCATAGAAAATCGTTCATTCAATGTTTTCGATTTACTACACAATGAAAATTGGCAAGCAATCAATGCTTTCCTTGATATATTTGATACATTAGATACATTCGATGACTTCCTTGTTACAATTGAAAAAGCGAAGAATCTTCAATCATTCATCAGAAGCATCAACTTTTATAATCGTTATTCTTCATATGAAAATGGTTTCGATTTCATTCGTGCAATATCAAACGCTGTTAAATCCGGTAAACATGATGACGCAAATCAGATGGCAAATATCATGGGTAAAGATTTAATTGAAGTTATTTTACTTAATATCCAATACTTCGATATTACATGTGAATTCATTTTAAGCCAATTTTCGAGAAATCCATTAATTATGACAATCATCGCTGTCTCTGAGTTTGGAACTTCAATTCTTTCTGAACTTCCTGGAATTTCAAAGCAAGTTAAAAGTTATATGAATCAGAAAATAGAAACCGAAACGAAATATGATATCAAGAAACTCTTCGATTTGTTCCGTGAAAACTGTTTAGATTTTGAAGATTTAATTTACAACATTGATCACTTGCGCATATTAAAGGATCTTTTGTGCACAAATATTATCAATGATTCTGTTATTGCTGCACTTGATATTGTTGAATATTGTGCAAACGCAAAAGAAATCGAAGAAATCGATCAAATTAGACTCAAACATTTCAACATGAAATATGATAAATTAGAACCGTCAGAAAAAGCCGTTCAAGCAGTTAATTCTCTTCCAAGGAAACTAGCTTTAACTATTATCAGAAAGATACAAATTGATAATGTCAAAGATGGTTTAATTTTGATGTATGAAAACAATAAAGGAGATTCAGATTTCATCAATGAACTCCTCAAATTGTCTGAAGCTCATTGTAACATTATCAATGAATACAGAGGAATTTATAAAGATAAGAACGAATCAAATAAGAATGATTCTATTCATATTGCATTCAGAAGTTTGCCTCCTGAATTTAAGAATCCTGTTGATCCAACTGAAGCTCAAAAGGCCCTGAAAAGTGATCCAAGTTTATTATTTTTCGTTAACAGCGAAAATAGAATCCTCTTTGACAATCAATTCATTATCGAAGTCATAGATTCAATAAATCAATCAAAGAAGAAAGAAAAGGCAATAAATCACGTTTTAAGCTTTATTCCAATTAAAGTTATAACAGAATATATCGACGCATTGTTCGCAATGGTCATCAAAACATTTAATGTCAATGATGTCAATTCTGAAGATAGAGCATATTATGTTTTACATGATATCTTAAGATTAGCAAAATATTCTTCAATAGCGGATAAAATTAATTTAGTCAATCAATTCATTGATCAAAGAATCTTCTCCATTTACCGGATTTCATATGATTTCTCTAATTTCGATTCTCCGGACTTCGGCGATTTCTTCCTTAATCTCAGCAACGACTACGACTTATACGAAATATGCGAAGGCATTTCTTCATCATACAACATTTCAACAGATGTTTACACACTTTCTATTGCATACAAGATGATGGTGTTTGGCCTTTACAAAGATTTTAACAACTTGAACTTTACTAATTCAACAGAAGTTGAAAACTTCAAACTAAAAGGTTGGTTGAACACCAAATCTCCGTTCCTTGATAACTCAACACTTTTTATTATCCCATTTATTCACTATTCACCATTCCCATCGCAAATTGCACAAAAATTATTGACAATGCAAGTTACTGCAGACATTCAAAAATTATCAATGAAAATCATGCATTACGTGAAAGAAATCATCAAATACGAATCAACGCCAGGTTATAAACCAAGTTTATTCGAAGGTAAAGATAAAAACAAAGAGAAACAAGACGTTTTGAAAAGATTAATTTATGTTCTTTCAAAGTTCTCCAACACAAATGATGCTCAGTCTATATTAACAAACGGCGGCAATTTCCAACCCGCTTATCAGATATTGCACAACATAGACAGCTCTGTTGAAAAGACAAAAGTATTCATCCATTCATTCTTCCTTCCGGGAATTGCCAGAGATAAAACAATGGAGATGATGAACTTCATTAAGTCACAAGATCCAAATTTAGTCATTTGTTCAACTCTCTTTGATGCTTTAATTGATTATGCAATGAAGAATCACTTGAATGAGTGCCTTTATTTCGTTTATTCATTTAGGAATATGCTTGAGCATCAAGCTACAGCAGCTCTTAATCTGTTCAGCAGTGCAAAGACTATGATGAGGAAGGTTGAATTAACAGGAAAAGCTTACGCATCACTTGATATGGCAATCAAATTACGCTTAAACCCAATAAATTTAGTCCCTCCATATGTTCCAACAAGCACTTCTCAATACGAACTGCGTGAGATTCTCAATGTAACGAGCATGCAAATGCAGTTCTGCCAATTTTGTTTGAGCAAAACAATTGACGTGAAATCAGACGATATGGATTTATTCCATAATCCGCAATGTGCAGCGAAAATGGCTGCTGTTCTTAGTCTCGCAGGTCACGAGAAAGAGCTCTATAAGCAGCTGATATCCACATTCAATGTTTCGGATTCCGATATCGAAGAAGGATATCGATCTGTTGTGAAAACTAAGAAAGTTGATGAGGTTTATGGATTTTTATCTGTTATGAAGACAAAGAATCCTGTTTTATGCACTAGAGTTATGGAATCTTACATCAAGTACCTTTGTTTTACGAAGGACTTCTTCTGGATTCCGATGTTCATTCGTCTCGAAGATAATCCAACAAGACAAGCTCTTTTATTCATCGAATACGACCTCCTTGATGATGCAAACGCTGTTATCATGCAGAATAACTTGACTGAGTTGAACGATCTCCTAGCAATAAGAGCATCACAAACAGCCTGTCTCATGGTTATGCTTCGATTTAGAAACAATATATAAACTAAAATTTAGTTTCTAAATCCCATCTTTTGACGAGCAGTTTAATAAAAAAATGTTATTATGTTAAAATATTAATTACCACCGAGTTTTTCGCTCAATATAGCGATTGCATCTTTAGCCTGAACTTGCTTTGCTCTCTCAAGCGGAGTGTAACCTGAGTTGTTCTTGTGGTTGATGTTGCCGTTCTTCTCGATAAGTCTTTGAAGGACTCTGCAAGCATTGAAGGAGGCTGCATATTCAAGGACTGTCTTTCCATCATTCTCCTCAACTTCTATGTCGACATTATGCTTAAGGATCTCATCAACAACCTCGATATTATCAAACATTGAAGCCCACATCAAGTTTGTTAAGCCTTCGTCATCTTTGTTGTTAAGGTCAATTCCATCACGAATCAATTCTAAGGCAAACTGTGTTTTCTTGAACTTTATTGCGACCGTCAAAGCGTTGCAACCATAAGCATCACGATGGTTAATATCGAGGCCGTGCTTCAACAGCAAGTCAACATCTGTGTGGCAGCCTCCCTGAGCGCATAAAAAGAGAGTGGAATAGTTGGAGTATGTGAGCTGGTTTGGATCCCATCCATGATCCAAGAGAAGCTTCAAAATATCTGTGTTCCTGATATTCTTGATGTAGTCAACAACCAGGCGGCAGCTTGTGTCAGTTGGCTTATAGTTTGGATCAAAGTTTGCATCAAGCAAGATCTGAACTAACTCTGGGCAGGAGAATGTCAATGTCAGTGGGAAGAGCTCATGCTTGATTGGACGCATTGCAAGGAACTTGAAAATCATTGGGAAGTTCAAATATTTCTCGCATTCAGTCATTTCTAATTTGAGATCTGGGCATTCTTCCATGATTGACTCTGCATACAAATTTTGATGTGATATGATAGCGTTGATCAAGCAGTTCCTATTTGATTGGATTTTATTGTTCTGGCACTCGCCGATGATTTTGCTCGATCCGCCAAGGAATGCCTGCTCATAACACTGAATTGTTATTGAAGCATTGTTTTGAAGAAGGTAATAGAAGATTTTCTCAGAACCGAAGCGGCAAGCCCAAGCGATTGGTTCTAATCTGAGATTTTCAAAATCGATTGAATTGGTAAGATCAAAGCCCTTCTGATCTTTATATGACGAGAGACCTTGAACGTCATTACGAAGAATGAAGTATAAAGGACTATCTCTTTGGAAATAATCGAATGCTCTCGTCAATGACTCTTCTCCAATTTTTTCAGCCTCGAAAATGTTGGCAAGTACTTTGGATATGCCGAATATATCTATATCAACTAAAAATTCTCCTTTCATTTTCTTCAATAAATTATAATATCCGCGAAGATTTTTCAAATTGACCTCTGTTGCCTTGCTGATCAGGTTAACGACGAAAATTGGTCCAATTTTATGATTTTTGACCGCAGATTTGATTTCATCGAAAACTTGGTCAACTTCATTGTCGCTGAGCTGCATAATGTGCTGACCGAGGTCGACAAAGTACTGGAGCTTGTCCATGAGATTCTGAAAGAACTCAAAATCGAATTCTTCAGTCATTATTTTAAAATGTCACCTTTCCACCATTTCTCGAAGATTTCTTTTCATGGAATTGACTTAGCTTATTATGCTGATGCTATTTTCCTTAGATTTTTATTTCCGATTTGCATGTAAAGAAACAATTCACCTTAAATTTTTTGATAGTGGGAGAAAACATCAAAATTTGTTAAAAAAACAACCTTTGCTTAAAATGATTACTATCAATTTTGGAGTCTAACTGTAAAGGAAAAAGGCTTTAGTTCCTTAAATTTAAAAAAAAAAGATTTGGAATTAACATATTAAGAAGAGTTTTAGAGAGTTATGTTGCTTTATTAGCTAATAGTACATGTATGCATGATATTACACAACATTATAGCAAATTTGATTTCATATTAGTAAAATTGAATTACCCAGTTTCACAATACTTTAGCCACAGGTCTAAAGCAGGGGGTGTCAGGAATTTTGATTAAAGTTTGGTTGTTCGAAACAGCGCTGGTGCGTTTTTTCCTTTTTTGAGTCACCTTTCAGTCAACAAAATTTTTAGTGTCACCATTGAATAAAAATGGTGAATGTTGAATTGCGTTGTAGTGGTTTAGTTAATGCTAAAGGTTATATATGCCATTGTTTCGACTCCTGGAAAGCTTTTTTATTTTTTTTTTCTTTTTCTTTTTGTCGAAAAAAAATATATTTTAAATTCCATGAAATGCATTATATATAAGATATACATGGTATAGTGATGTCAAAAAATACCATATCCTGCTCATTCAGCAGGAAAATTATATATTGAAATTTATTATTAGTTCATTTATCATACTTTTAATTGAATATCATTTCTCCATAGTTAGTGGATATTATTTATATTATTAGTTAGAATGACTCAAGTATGCTGAAAAAAATTTCTCTGATGAAAACAAAAGATTTTCTGTTTCATGCATTTAAGATGTTGAAAATGAGATCCGAATAATGATTTGGATTTTATAATTATTACATAATGAATGCTGAGTAAGCAAATCGTTAAAACAGACATTTTCAATTTTTTTCATTCATTTTTGAAAAACGTTCGATTAAGGAGTATTACATAGTGAAAATGTTCCACATTACGAAAATATTTAATTTCAAATACATCCAATGAATTACATTAAAGTTTTTATAAAGATCTGATATGATAATTTATTTATATATTGCTTTAGTAGTTATAATTAAGCAAATGATTCCTTGCATGATACTAATAACAATGAGAGAATTAAATTTACATGAATAAGTGTAATCATCATTATTTTGTGAAAATAATCAGTAAAATTTCAACGTTTTGTTGAATTTGATTGATGCTCTGTGTATAAAGGTGCTAGAATTTGCCTGTATTTTGCGATTCTGCACTCAAATATGAGGAATTATTGTTTTTCGTGATTGAATAATTTTGGACCTAAAATTGTTAACGGTATGATAATATTTTTATTAAAGAAGTGGTTAGTGTATACAATTTATTTCGAGAACTTGAAGTCAAAATTAATGATCATCGTATGAATGTTTGAGAGATGAAGAAATTACGTAATTTATGAGCTGATTTTTTGAAGTTTATTGGTACTCATGCATTGCATGGTATGCGTTAACTCATGCGGAAAAGCCTCAGCTAGCAGTTTACATATGAGTTTGCGGTAAACAGCGTTGAACCATCCATTAAAAAATGAATCTGACAATATGACATGTAAACACACAAAAAGGCAGAGGAGTGGATAAAGTATTGTGAAACTGGGTATTTTTTATTCTAACTAAAAAATGAAATTAAATAATAAATCACATAAATCATTAGCTAATTCGAGCTATGGCATCAAGTTTTTTGAACAATCTGAGAAATACTTTTGGTATCACAGCTAGTTGAAACTCCCAATTGAGGTTCTCATAGCTTGCAATATTCTTTAATTTTTTTAAATAATTTTTATTTTTATTTTTCGAGATAAATGTTGTTTTTATTTGTTACCTATAATATGTTTTGTAAAAGCATGGATTTCTTGAAAAACAAAATTAAAATAATCAAATCAATATGTTTAAAACAACAATATATAATATTACTTTTTCCTCATATAAATAAGATTTGATAGAAAACTGACTTTTTCTTAATGTCAAACAAATAGCATAGCCAATTTAAATCGGAATATTTAAATAATGTTAGTTTTATTACAAGATTATCATTTTGATGTATAAATAACCGAGAATAAATCACTCAATAAATACATTATTTCTGGATTGTTGTTAGTAGTACTGACCCTTTGAAAATGATAAAACGCTCTGTTCAGTGTTTAAATACAGCGAAAACTGTCCGCTAAAATAAGGTTATCAATAATGGAGACTTTATTGCTTCATATCTCGGGATACTGTTTATACTTTTGATCCATGCATACATTGTTCCTATATGCATATAGATGCTATGCCCAAAGTTTCAACCCAAAATGTTTTGAAAATAAAGAGTTCCACACCTTGTTTGCACCCACTGAAATAAGCATATAAAGCAAAAAATTCCGACTGCTACATACTTATTTTGTATATCCATATCGGATTATCTTATGAAAAACCAGCTGAACATTGAATAAATTGTTGATTTTCTATTTTTATTAACAAAACAATGTTGAGAGTTAGCAAGCTTACAGTTGGTATCTCAATTGCATAATACATTCGTAAGAGCTCACGATGAAACATTTTAATTTCTGAAAAATTTAATTCCTCATAAATAAATGATTTTTGTTGATAAAATAGATAAAACGCATTAACCAAATATGTTTTGTGTGCTTATTTTGGCATAAATGTCCTTTACAGACATGCCACTTTTACATGCAAGTCTAGGCTTTTTTCAGCATATTTCGACCTTCTGCTTCTCAGGTAAATAATAGGAATTAGAAGATATCTCCTATGTGTACCCCCATCCAAACAATTTAGTTGTTAGCTAACAAAGAAAATCATGAAAATACCGATCAGGTAGGGCTGTGCGAAATAAGGTTAAAATAATTCATCAGAACTCGAATTTTGCGAATTTTTTTTTTTTTTTTTTTTTTTTTTTTGAGTTAAAAAAAATATGAAATTATCAAAATATTAAAAAACTCGGACGATAGTAATACTTTTTGCTATTTAGTTAATCTATTCTGTTTTTTCTATAGTAATACATGAGCTAAGAAAGAACGATTTATTATATATTATATATTCACACAATTATAATCAATAATTAGAACATTTTCATACATGCTGCTGCATCTTTTGTGATCGCTTCGATTCTGCCTTTGTAAGCATCGAAATTCTTCTTGATAACTTCAAGGCGCTGTGCGTTATCCATCCTGATCCAGCTTTGGAACATTCGATCGCGGTATGTCAAGTTTCCGAATGCAGGAATAAATATGTCCATTGTCTTACGCTTCGGGAAGACTCTTCTGAATCCTCCGAGAATTGGCTGTTCTTCAACATAATCTCTGATCATTGTTAAATCGCCAAAGTTTGGATTTGCCCATCCATCGACACCACCTTTCTCGACTTCGTATGCGCGAACTTTTGTCAATGACTCGCGCCACTCTTGGTCAATCATGTCAACAGCTGGACATGGAACCTTCTTTGTTGGATCACAGTCGATGATCCGAGCCATGCGAAGGAGATCGAGTTGAAGAGGGAACTTAATTTCCTGGTCAAGTATTGAGTCAAGACCGGACATTGAAGGACTGATGTTGATCTCGATGAGATGTGGGTTCATGTCAGCGTCAAGCATAATGTCGATGCCGTACATCTCGTAAGAAGTGTGTCTGTGAGGAATCAAGTTTTCGTGGTGCTTCCTGATTTCCATCATTCCTGCGATGACTGTCATGATCGTGACGTGCTCAAGCTTCGACATAATCATGTCTGGATTGATTCCTGACTCTCTCAAATGCTTCAAGAAGAATGGAAGTGACCACTTTGAGTCTTCGATGCTTTCGACTCCTGTATCGCATCTCTTGAATCCTTCGTCTTCCTTGTTGATGGAGAAGTTCGTCAAGTGCATGTGGTCATCGTTGTAGTCGCCGTTTGGGTCGTAAGGATGAGTGCAGAACCTCGCAAGTCCGGAATGATGCATGTATATCCTGAGAGGGTTGCAGCACGTGATGAGAGCATAAAGTCTGATGTCGAACTTCCTCTTAGTGATAAGCATCGGTCTGTCGATGTATGTCTGCACGATTCCTGCTGCTGTTGGAATTGGATCTTTTTCACTTGAAACTAAGTGAATTCCGCGTCCTCTGGATGAAGCAGAAGGCTTAACAATCCATAATTTCGTCTTCTTATACGCTTGTGCAAATTTTTCTTTTTGGTCTGGAAGTAAATATGATTTAGGATAAAAATCTGCCAATCCTGGTCCTCTCTGTGCCAATTCTATCATTCTTTTGTGCAAATGGTCCTTTCTTCCCATCAAAAAAGCGCCTGCAAAGTGATTAATTTTTTGCCAACTTGCGCATAATTGATATTCCTCGGGTTGATACTGCCTTCCCCACGAAGCGTTCCACTTCCTGCGGTCTTCTGTAACCTGAAATCCGCAATGCTTAAAGGCGCTGCGTGTGAGATTTGTTATAACCTGATTTATGTAATAAGTGATCGGATATTTCGACTTATTTTGGTGCTCGTTCGGTTTTGGAATTGTAACATATTTATACGAGAGAGGAACACTTTCGTATAACTTTATAATTTCCTCCATTTTATTTTTGAAAAATGACCGTTTAAAATTTGTGTCAAAAATTGAGATTTATATAAATTTGGGCACTATTGCTATTTCCATGCCTAAATTTTCATTTACGTCAAGAATTGATGTCAGAAAATAAAATTATGTGTCAAACTTTTTTATTATGTTTTTAAAATTTATTATTTGTAAGATAAATGATTTTATATTTTCGAGCGTTTGGTTGTCAATTTTTTTCTGCCATGTAAAATTTAAAAAATTATTTGTACTGGAAAATGATCTATATTAATAACCATAGAAATTAACTACGTTAGGACAGGTTCTATTTTTGGATAATATCTTCTAAAGATATAAAAAAGATTTTTAAAAAACAATTGATGGAAATAATAAAATGGAGTTACGATAAAACTTGATTGATGGAATACATGAATAACAAAGAAGATTGTTGATATTATTTACAATAATCACATTATTTGTTTCGATCGAAAAATGGTTATTAAAGAATCTAAGAGCGTTATAAAATAATTGGTTTTTCATTGACGTAGAAACATTTCCGGATGAGAACGTGAGGCAACCAGTTCTTAATTGGAGAAAAACGTTTTGATAAATTAATAATTGATTATTTTTTGGAATTGGTGAAATAATCTTGAAAAGTATGTATTGATTTCCATTAAATGACGAAGAAAAATATGAATTCCAGACATCCATTCAATCATTAATATTTGTTTGATGTAAAGAATGCTTTCATATAAAATAAGGATGATCAAATTTTATATTTTCCGTTATACTACATAATTTGGGAATTGGTTTCATATTATTACTATAGACATCTAACACATGAGCAAAATTATGTTATGAAATAAAAATATCATTTATTCAATTTGATCTGATATTGATTTTGCGAGGTGTTGTTTAAGAGCCATGCTAGAGCATTCCATTTATATCTATAGATATCATTCATTGCTGGATTCCTCCATTTTTCTTTCATATGTTCGAATTCAAATTATTTTTATTATTAATGTGCATGGCAAGATTAATAAACTACATTTTCTTCGAATGCATCATGTACTATCTCTATTTTCACTTTAATATAATCTTCAGCTCATGATTTTCATTTTGTTGTTCATATTTTGTCGTATGTATGAATTTATAAGATAAAACGTATGGATTCAAAAACTAATAGAGCCGGTTCGGAAATATGCATTGAATATTACTTGTAGAAACAAGTCAATGGCTTTTGCCATTGAACTTTATTAACAAATGTCACTTTTTTCGAAATCATGAAAAATGCAGGCTAAATCGTTTTATAACTTGCTATAAATTTTTTTTCTGGGCAAAACCACTAGCATAGGAGCAATCTATAGAATTTTCTCGAGAACGTGACATAAGTGGACTGAAGATAAAATAATTTCTGGGAAGCTCACTTTTATAGCACCATATTTCCAAAATTGAATACATTCCATCAAGAAATCTCGATCCGGATAGAATCTCAACAAGCAAGTTGTAGTACATTATGAGCTAGTATTACCACTACTGGGATTTTTGTACCTTCTTCTGATTTTATATCTTGTTATAAAAATTTTTCTTGAATATGTGAACCATATAGGGTGACTCTGTACCTGTCGGTGCAGAACATAACAGAAGTAGACTGAGGATAAATTTTTTTTGCCGTTGTGAATTTTTCAAACATTGATCTTGTAACTAAATTTTGTTATTTTATTTATAACACAATATTTTTATCGAATAAATATAAAGGAAAACATGGTGGTTCTTCACCATATTAGTAACAAGAAATTATATTCAATATTGAACGAGATATTGCTTTTTCAAAATTGAGCATTCTGCTTCATATAACTTAATATTCACAAAGCAGAATCCAATAATATTAGTACATTTATTATATATGACATATATAATATAATGTGACAGAGAGCAAATTGCAAGTTAATGATATTTTCTTGGTAAAAGTGAAAATTTTGAAAAAACATCAATTTGTTGTTCTCACTATCCAGGTGCTCGCTGGATGTGCATACAACAGTATTATAAAGTATAGTTGGTATGTATACATTTAGATATACTTTAAAGTCTTTTGATTGGACTTTTAGAGTAGAAAAGTGAAGCTTAAAAGCAGAAATTTGAGTACTTGGAACTGGTACCTTAACAGTAGAAATTTTAAAAATTTTATTTTTACTTTAAAAACTGACGCTTTTTTGAAGCTGATTATATCATATTCTCTTTGTCCATTTGAAACGTCATCTTACTATGTGTTTGAGTATGATATTAAATTATGTCTTGAAAGATTGGTATGCGCAAACATTTTGGTGAGTTGATTATATCAAACTACCATCAGAAAAGGGGCTACAATGCTTTCATTTCGATGAGGCTAACTTTTTAAAATAGGAATTTAATATATTGAATATTTTCAATGCGTTTTGTGATAAAAGACACTTGTGCAAATTCTTTAGGCTATTAGAATGATAATTGCAGACTTAAAAATTCGTCGAAATCGCTTTGCGCAATCATTCAAAATTGAATAGTTTACACTCACAAATTGAATGGTGCACAATCATGATTATTGAGCTCAATAAAAGTGACACACCTTTTGGTCAACCCTATTTAAGGACGCCCTAAATCACAACTTTTTTTGTTGCCTTTATAACTTGGAATAGCATTAACTCACAGGTTTAAAACTTATATGGTGCTATAATACTAAATCATTCTTGAAGAATTCAATTAAAGATTCATATGGAGTGAGAATGCTATTGCTTATGTTTGTTACTTCATTATCTCAATTATACGCCAACACAGTTCACAGAAGAAATAATAATCAGAATTAATCCTTGAGTTACTGAAATTGTCAAAAATATTATTAAAATTTGTCATTTAAACTCAAAATATAGGAAATCGGAAAACAACTCAGATTTAGTAAATCCATATACAACTTCTAGTCAAATCTTTAAAATTTTTGTTATAATAAAATGAATATTAGAAAAATCCAGATATTGTGCCATTATTCTAATTATATGGTATACTATTGGATATGTAAAGATTTGATTGTCTTTGTTATTCGATATATAGATAAAACAAATTTAATATTTGCTATAAAATATTAAAAATATAAACAAAAAGGAGAAAGATCTATATGAACTGATCCATGCTAGGAGTTCCGGAAGAAGGAGAATCCATCTTCCATTCTCCTAACGGAATAACGTATGTATCCGCATAAAAATCATCGACAGAGTTCAATGGAGCTGCCGCAGAATCCAGTTTGCACAAGTCATAGTCTTCATAACTCCACGATTTTTCGAAGATCATTGACTTCCTGTTTTGTGGCTTCGGAGTTTGCGAGATTTTCTGTCTTTGGTGCGCTTGAATGACGCTGGTCGATGAATCAGGCGTCTTTCTAAAAGTCCAGAGTCTCAATTCTCGCACATTTCCTTGCAAAAATGGAATCCTGATTATTATTTCTTCTGTGAACTGCGTTGGTGTGTAATTAAGATTTGTTAGTTCTCTATTGATCGTCAGCTTCGGTTGTCCCGTTAAATAGTTTATATGATTATAATTAACGCCAAGAGTCGATTGAAGCCAACACAAACCGCACACAGCGCATCTGCGCGCGTCATCATCGTTGTTTCGTATTGAAAATTCCTTTATTATCTGCATAACTTCAAAAAACGGATTTTGTCCGAAGAAATTATAGTCCTCAGACGTGAACATCTTACGAAGTTCCACGAACTGAGCCAAGTCTTCGTCCCTGAGAACATGTAAATACTCGGGCTCAGGTTCACTCCCCATTTTATTTATTTACTAAAATCTTTGCCAACCCCTAAATATTTCAATTTTATTAACATATTAAATGATTTTAAGTGGTAATCATATAATATAATATAGGGTCTGTGTAAAGTTAAGAATTAATTCAGTGAGAGAAGTGATTGTTAATCTGCCACAAAAATTGACAGCGGCTATTTAGCTCTAAGTCATTGGATTTGGCTTTAGATATAACATCTGCATCGATTTTTATGTAATTTTTGTGGATAGTCTCCTGACAATGTCCATGAATGTCATCTCATCGAATAACGAAAATACGACACTGTGGTATTTTCGATCCTGACTTGAGCTGTCTATGACCTATGTATGGGAAACATAGCGTTATAATAGTAAATATATGATAATAAGCTTCTGATTTGTCACATTGACTTGATTTTTAATATTGATCCTTTGTCATTTTATGTATAACATCATGTATCTCTGTATATCACAGGTTATATGATTAATTTGATTATTTACAATAATTGATCATTGGATTCAAAACATGGTATTATATAAGGCGTGATATTCCCATTTCTATGAAATGACTAGCATATAGTCCATGTGTTGAAACTATTGGAATGTCATCGTTACGTGACTATTGCATATATTATTTGGTCGATAATCAAAATGCAATTTTGAACTTGGAAATCATATATTCCATATTTTATGGACCCTTATATTATAAACATAAAATATCAATCAGAAATATGAATCAAAATATTTTCCTAGAAATCCAAATTCATAGTTGAACATCAAGGTGGACAGAATTAGCCGATATAGTACCTCAACTACATAAATATGCAGTTGTAAGATCATAAAGCATAAATAGATTTCAATCTTATAATATTTCATCTAAATGACCATGATGCATCATATGATACATCTATATACATCTTGTATTATACGTTTACGACATAAAATTGATATGATACGCTTGGATATTTTTCTTGCAATATATTATTTCTCAAATTATAGAATGTCTTTATGATCAACATAAAGCAGTACCAATACAGAGCATAATGTAATGCTTCATAGCATATATTCGATAATATCAAATCATTTTCCACAATAGGAAATTAAATTGACTGAAATGATAACAATCAAACTTTGTGCAGATATTCGAAAGCCTATTCTTTAAATTTCAACATTTGATAAAAGTTCATAAATCGAAAAATAGGCTTCGAACATCAGTTTTAAAGAAGGTTGGATCGTTGTATAGTTAAAGGAATCGGAAAATAGCTATTTGCTTATAGAAAAATAAAAAAGCAAAGGGAAAATTTTTCCTTCTGCGGTGTAGTCCCGCGACCTTCATAACTTTTTATCTGATCAATATTTTTTCGATTTGAAAGTACTTTCATGAACTTATTGATAGTTGTCTATCCAGTGGTATAAGTGGCACAGTC